>JAZGUH010000940.1:0-187979 GCA_037893225.1 Hippasteria phrygiana
CACACACACACACACACATACATGTGCACCAATTGCCACATTGAGTGACATACTTGGATTCTATCAAATAGAGGCCATTTCTATCATGCGAGTGTTGTCTATCAATTGAGGACACATTACAAAAAAATGGCAATGTTTGTGAGAATAGAGCCCTTTTAGGGCGGTATATGAACATCATGTCTTATCAATTGATTCCCTGATATTGTCTTTCCTGTACGTAAGGTACTTCATGTCCTATTTAATAACTTATTTCAACAGATTATCGTGGCTCACTGATGGACATTGTTCTAATCCAAATAGCACGAAACTATTAATTGCCCTCCCAGCCAGCGCACAAGATGGCCTCAATATGATACATGTCTGATGGCTTTCGTAATATCTTCTGAAATCAGTGAGCCATCCCTAGCTACAAACTGTATGTGTGTGCACACTTTGCATTGCTTAAGTGGTTGCCTGTATTGAGCAAAAAGTGGTTGCCTGTATTGAGCAACTGTGAGCACTAATTCTGTTCCGACAAACCTTTTGAGTGTTCGTTCACAAGGCCAAGAATACCCTTAACGTTCACTAGAACGGCCATAGAGCTTCATTGTGTTCCTGCAAAAGTCTTTAATGTTCCTCCACGTTCGAGTCTGAAGTGCCACAGGACAGCTTGCTTCAATGTCACATTTGCCAGGAAGTGTCCTCATCAAGAAGAATCTCTGTAAGCCCTCCGTGACGTCTCTCTTCTCCCGTGTAGTCCAGGGACGCGGCTTCACTCGTCTAGATATTGGAGGTGGCCGACTACTGGATGGGACACTGGTATCACACGATCCTATAACGCACAGAAAACATGAGAATTAAGGCACTTAATCCTTCACTGTTGGCGCAGCCACCTTATACAGACAGCCAGACTGACAAATGGAGACAGAAAGACAGACGAATACAGCCAAACAGACGGACCAAAACAACTTACTTCTATCACTGGAATCATCATTCGAGTCGCAGTAGTCTGAGGTATCGCTGCAGTCCTCAGTCTTGAAGCCTTCTACAAATATAAAAAGAAAGGATCAATGCATTTTTGGAGGGCAAGTTTGCAATTTCATGGGGGGGGGGATAGGATAGGATAGGGAGTATAGAAGGGGAGGGGACAGAATGGGGAAAGATTGGAGGCAGTTAGGGCAGAGGTTGGAGGGGAGGGCGGGGGGAGGGCTGGGGGGGAGAAAAGGTGGGATAGGGGAGGGAGAGTGTCTGCCAACTAGACAGTATTTACCTCTAGTCACGGGTAACTCTTGCAGTGATTTGTCAGGCCGGGATGCCACGTCTCTCTTCTCTCGTGCAGTCCTGAGACGCAGCTTCATTCGTCCAGATATTGAAGGTGCCTCACTAGTGGATGGGACACTGGTTACACCCAGTCCTATAACACAGAAAACTTGAGAATTAAACTACTGTAAAACCTCCATTTTTGGCGCAGGTACCTTGTTCAATCAGACAGACAGACAGACACAACTTACCTATTGCACTGGAATCATCATCATCATCATTCGAATCCGAGTAGTCGGAGGAATCGCTGCTGTCCTCATCAGTTGTGAAGCCTTCTGCGAATATACAAAGAAATGATCAATGCATTTTTGGAGGGCAAGTTTGCCATTTCATTCGGGAGGGGGGGGGGGGGGGAGAATATAGGGGGAAGGGGTGCAGGGAGGGAGACAGGCATTAGGGGAGGGGTTAATGGGGCATGGGGGAGGTTGTATAAACGGCGAGATATTTACCTCCAGTCACATGTAACTCTTGCAGTGATTTGCCATGCTGGGATGCCAAGTTGCCCCTCTCCAAGCTCAGGAACAGTCGTGACAGTTGGGTGACCCTCTGGACAGTATCTGGCAACTGGTAGTATTCACGATGGACCCGCAAATCATGACCCATGAAATCTGCAAGTGTCTCCAGCTGATGTTCCTTCAAGGCAAGAATCTGTGATGCGGTCGCTACATGTTTCCGAAGTTTGGTAGAGCGGATGCTGTTGGCATTCTCAAGGCCTGCTTCAGTTGCATATGCTCGGAGACAGTCACTTCCTCGTATATGGCCCGGGCCCCCATAACAACACCGTGCAAACAAGTAACGATTATCCTGTGCTACTCCCGCTTCAATTCTCTTGGCAACCAATGCATTCAACCAGGTCATCGCCTCAGTGCTCAGAAGTACCGGAACAGTTCTTCCCCTCTTACCGACAATTTCAACAACTTTGAACATTTTGCATAGATGCCTTTCTATATCAGTGAGCACACAGTCCCTATTGACAACAGCTGCACTGTGCTTGGTGAAATCCTCCACCGTCATCTTGGAAACCTCCCCCTGCCTTCTGCGGTTGAACATAATGAGGTGGCAAAGTGTGACCTCATTCAATTTCTTCCAAGGTGCTCTTATTCGTTTCCCCCGGGCAGCTTTAAGGCTTTGGAATTCTCTGTCACCAACGTCATGGATGAACGACGACATTTTGACCACATCAGCATTTGTTGGGAGAATGACAGGTTTGTTACGCTTTCCTTGGTGAAGTGTTCTGTGCGCGTGGGTGGAAACACTTTCTTGCCATTTCATTTCACACAACTGCAGAAACTGTTCGGCTTCTTCGGCTTTCTGATTTAGACCACACTCTAGAGCATTTCCTTTGACTATCAGGGCACACTTCTTGATGGAATGTCCAATCTTCAGTGCTAGAGATGGAACATGATACAACTGGTCGACTTCACTGAATCCTGCAATATCACGAACGGCAGTGACTATGTCGTTGAGGCGGTGGGGATGCACAAATGCCTCAAGTGTTGCATTTGGTTGGTTGGTGTTTTTTCGCAATTGGATGACAAGACGACCCAATTCCCTGACTTTGTTTCGGATGTAGCCATGTTGACCTATGTCGTGGCCAAGTTTCAGGTATTCACATTTGGCCACTTTGATAATCAGTGGATCGTTCCGGACTACTAGAGCCACATCATCTCTCTTCATCGGACTTAGAACCTGGTTCAACTTGAAAGAGACTCCAGCAGGGGGAGGTTTTAATAAATCACTCTTGTGAGCTACACGTCCGCGCACAACGACTTGTCCTGCTGTTATTATTCTGTGCAGGGAGGGCAGGCTTCAGTGGGCACTGGTGTCTCCAAAGATCGCTACGTACATAATAGCAAAAACAATATATGCACGGTCCATAGGCATGTGGATCTGCTTTATGATTGGGCCTATATCCTACAATGAGAACACCCTCACCCTGTCGAAGGACTTGGCAGTTGTGCCTGTGATTACCAACATTGCGTATTTTCAACAGAAGATTTTTCCGTGCACTACGGTCGGTCTCAGAGGCAATCTCTACAACTTCTCTTTCTTCCTTATGACAAGACTGGAGATGACGGGGCAACTTGGACTGAGGTTCATCACAGTAAAAAACAAAAGTGTTTCTTGTCCCATTTTCTTTGACCACCCACATTACTTGTCTGCATGACTGTCACACCACAGTCCTCAGTAGGTTGTACTTCGTCAGGTGACCTGTGTGACTCGTCAGTGAGGCAAGTATGACATGCCGCGGCTGGCTGGCCACCGTCATCCTTGCAGCTGGTCTTGGGGCAGACACACCTCAAAGGAGCAGAACTACTGCACTGTGGGTCACATGATGGTAGCGCCATCTAACAATAAGGACAGAAAATGATTACATATATTTGGGTCAATCCACGAGGTTGACATCAGTCTTTGGGTGGGCAATATTTTAGAAAGTTTAAAATCATGCAAATTATATTTTACCCAAAATACGATGCAAAATGTGTCAGTTGGACATACATGTAACCAGTTTGACCAATTTTCTGATGAAAAATGAAGCCAGTCTCTACATAACCTTTAGTACTGACATGGTGGGACCTGAAAAATGCAAATTTCCTGTTGTAACATTTTAAACACTTCTAGAAATACACAAACTGCAACACCAAAAACATTTGTTATGGTATTCAATATCAAAACGCAGCACAACAGCAGAAATACGTGTATGGTCATGGTCTATCATGGTGTCCATGTTACGTCTGCACAGATTCTTCAAATTCTTGGTATCTCTGCAACATGTGGACACTGACTACATTAAAAGAGGTGTTTTAGTGTTGCAAAGTGTGTCTTTTAATTAGTGTACGTAATCAATTTCCCATATTAATTTATTAAAGTGTTAAAAAACATAACAAAAGAAATGTTAAACACAGTGTGCATGTTACGTCTATTTTACATTGTAAAATAGACGTAACATGCACACTGTGTCCAACAATTCCTTTATGTTTTTTACATTGAAATGACACTTTTTTTTCATTTTTGGTTAACATATAACTTACATGATTGAAAACTCTCAAATAACCCGACACCCAAAGATGGATGTTACATGAATTAAATGTAATGATGGTTTTAACCCTAACACCCAAAGTGTGTTGTGGAAAATCCTATTGAAATTGGAGGATTCAGGACTGTTAGGGTTAATGATATGGTCATATCACACACCGTGTCCCAACCCTGTGGACTGACCCATTTATGACCATTGTCATATCTTTCATATTACCGATAACATTCAAATAATGGTATTCTTTAAAAAAATTATGTTTGTGGATTGGATGCGTGCTATTCTATTTTGTCTATGGTTGGGGTGGATTGGGGATAAGGGGATGGGGGGGGGGGTGGATTGGGGATAAGGGGATGTGGGGGTGGATTGGGGATAAGGGGATGGGGGGGTGGATTTGGGATAAGGGGATGGGGGGGGGGGGGTGGATTGGGGATAAGGGGATGGGGGGGGGGGGTGGATTTGGGATAAGGGGATGGGGGGGGGGGTGGATTTGGGATAAGGGGATGGGGGGTCAATTATGAGTGACTTAGGGCTTGTTGGGGGTGGAGGGGGGCACACAGGCACTGGGTGGAGCTATGACTGGGGTATGGGTCAACTCATACGCGGGTTAACTCGTACCCGAGTCAACTCGTACCCCAAAATTTACACCCAAGTCAAGTCAAGTCGTACCCGAGACTTCAAATATTTGATTATTTTGGGGGCCAAAAAAGCATCTGTATCATGGAAGATGACTGATGACCAATGAACAGTACATCTCGACTTGTATTCCAGAGTTTAAGTTATCATGTACCAGGATCTTAAACATCTCTGGTGGCGTAACTACCATTATTGTAGACGTTTTGATGGTAACATTTAAAGTTTTTGTTGGAACTGTCCATTCATACTCCATTCAAAAGGAGGGAGTACCAGTTGACTCGGGTGCGAGTTAACTCGGGTACGAGATGACCCAAAATGCCCCAAAATCAAACCCTATTTCTGCTGGAGTACTTACTTTACGGCCTAATTTTGTGTCTTGATCCCTGCATTCCATGTTGTTAACCCAACTTCCATGAGTGGCATGTAGAAACACATGGACAGACTGAAAATAATCAATCATACAAAGCATACGTATTACTTCTACATGCTCCATGATGTAGGCCTAGTATTAAAACTTGAAAGTAGGAGTGGAAAGAGTTCCACAGCCGCAGCCAGCCACCATGTATTTTCCCCTTCTTTAGTAATTGGCTTATGACAACTACCCAAAATTGAACATGTGAAGAATAAGTGCCAATTTAGAAGGGCAACATTCACACATTTTTCTTGCCAACGAATATGCGACTTTTTCGGTCATGGCTTATAGACTTTGTGCACGAGGTTTTAGGTGGTGGACGGATTTATGGCTTATTCCTCCATTGGTAAACACCATCATTTCTGTGGGCTTTAACGTTATTTCATTTGAGAGCATACATTTCTCAGAACATCGTCATTTTAGGGCGATTTTCCACACACAATTAATTAGTAATAAAATGAAAGCTTGTAGGATATGTACTCACCAGAATTCAAGATGCGTGTTCACGAAGAGCATGGAGGAACGCGAAAGAGATAGAGGACGCGTTCCGCTTGAATTCATTTAATAAACTTTAATTAAGCGCGCATCCTCCCTCACGAAGAACTAGAGAGGGCGCTCTTTACATTACCGGGCACATCTGAAGCGATTCTCCGGGGTGAAATAAGGGCGTGTAAAGTCACACTCCGCGCGTCACTCCCGTACACCGAGGACTGCTTTTAAAAAGCGAAATATTTCACTGGTCGTCATTACTTTGCATGAAGTGTCCATTTTTAACGTTATTGCAAATCGAGGACGACCTCGATTTGCAACGCGTCCTCGAAGCGTGGCTTCCCAGTCACATAAACGAGCTCACACATCCGCGTTTTTGCATCCCTGTGGAGACATGGCATTGTTCTCCCCTTTGTCCCTGTACTTAAGCAAACCCCCATAGACTTTGTACACAAAATTCCTTGTGGAGCAAACCTAACCCATAGAATTGCCCTGTGGAGACCTATTGAGTCCCTTTGTTCGCATTGTGTTCATGTCTCCACAGGGTACGGAATATCTCTCCACTCTGCACCATTGACACGTACACACATACACACATATACACACACACGCGTGATGAATGGGGCCAGCTCGCGCAGCAGATCTGTAAGGTGCCTCGGCGGTTACGTCACACACTTATGTTAATGAGGGTCCCACTTAGGGGGCGGAGTAGCTTGGACAAACATTTTCAAAATTGTTTTTCTCATATTTAATCTGGGAAATAATTGTCTCTGGACACAAAATATCATTGTCAAGATAATACTTTATTGTTTTACGCAGGAATAATGCAATGTAAATCCTAAATCATGTTTCCTTTAAAATCTCTGTTACAGCATTACCATCATACTGCACATTTCTCATCCAAGTTGATAAAAGAACCACCCCCCCCCCCCCCCCCCCCCCCCCCACTCTATACAACCATGGTGGAATAAACTATTTTACAGCCACCATAAATATTACCATGTAGGTATGTACAGTATGTTTTATTTTATTTTAAAGTTGATTTTCTTAAGAGTCAGAACAGATTGCATACAATGTACAAACCGTTACCCTAATAACCCTAGGGTGTGTGAAAAATCATCATCTCCGAATTGAGGACTGTTAGGGTTAAGACATCATGGATTAACGTCATGGATCAAACAATGTTAGGTTTAATAATCAGCTTCCATAGCCCTCTGATCTTGTTTTCAATTATACAGGGTGGATTAAAAAGAACGAAACCGAGATATTATTGCTAATTGTAACAGAAGTTGGGCACATGCGAATCAAAGGGAGATATCCTCTGTTAGGGTTGAATATCCTCTTTAAAATTACACCCTGATCATGCCATTACATTCACGGTTGACTGAGCAGTGACCACTTTTATGAAAGGGTCTATAATAGAGAATTGCGCTACTTTCTTTAGTGGCATTTATTGGCCTTATATAGCCATTACATAACCTTCTTAAATTAACAAGTGGGTGAGGAGAAGCTTGCAGTTTCTTAAAACACATTCAGGCGTACATGAGAATGCAGCTTACAAAAGAACAGCGAGTTTTTGTTGTGTCAAAGTGGTTGGAGACGGGGAGCCTTCAGCAAGTGGCAGATGCTTTTGCTGAAAACTTTCCAGAACGTCCTCCTCCAGCTAAGGCAACGATTTGGCGCAATGTTCGAAAGTATATACCAGCGTGAGGGAACCAGCTTAAACTTAAACAAGGGAAGATCTGGGCGACGAAGAACTGGGCGCTCACCCGAAAACATCAGTGCGGTCCAGCAGGCCCTGCAACAGGGAGAACGCATCAGCCAGAGACGAAATGGTCTAGGACTGCCCCCAGCCACATTCAACATAATTGTGAGGCTGGATGTCCGGTGGTATACCCTTACAGAATTGTGAGACGACATCAACTGCTTCCTGGTGATCTTCCGAGACGTCTTAGGTTTTGCCAATGGATACTTGACCGTCCAAACAGATTTTTTGAAAATCTCATCTTCGGAGATGAGGCTGCCTTCTGCATGAACGGAGCCGTGAACACGCAGAACGTCCGCCAATACGCACCATTGCATCATCCACCGGCGGATTTCACTTTTGACAAAAGTTTGAATCGTGAGAAATTATCACTGTGGATTGGACTTTCTGGGAATGGGACCTTACATTTTTGAAGGAAATTTGAATGGAGAAGGTACTATGCCTATGGTCATGTAACCCAAAGTTTAGATTAATACTTCTTGAAATACTGGTTCTATGGCATTATATTTATTTACGCATATAATGAGCTGCTAATGGTCAAAATGATGGTTTTTTACTGATTTCCAAGAGCCTAAATGGTTTTTGTTTATATATTTGAGATCATAGTATATGCACTGCAATATGCCACTGTGGTCATTCTGTCCAAATTTCAGACTAAATCTGACCACAAACACCCATGTTTTGTTATTTTTACATACATAATTAGTCTCCAGAGAAAAAAATACCATTAATATGAGAATTTAGCTGAAGTTTGGGATATCATATCTCAATAGTGATGTACAGTATACCATTGATGTTTTCTGTGGTTAATATTAGAGTCAATATACTGGTATATTGGATTAGTTACCCCAGGTTCCCCTACAACCGTCTCCTACATCTACTATTACTAAACAAGGACCAAAATTGCATTAGCCATTACATCAGCCCGTGATGAGTCCGCGTATTAATACTTTACTTCAACCTAGCCATAAAGGATATGGCGTCCTAGCGCACGAAACTGCACAGGACCATTAACCAGCCCACATCCGAGCTGTTCAATTTCAAGGAATTGTGAGGCCCAGGATGACAAATATGTGTCATTTCACCAAGTTGGAACATGGTGTTCCTGTTACACCCAGAACATGTTGTGAGGCAATTTCAGTATTAATATCACCATGTTTAAGTAAAATACAGAATGGACACCATACAAACTAAGTTAGTTAAGCTTACCTGAGAGTTCCAATATTTCGTCGTCTATTAGGAAAACGAACCGCGGTTCGGAAACACCGTCCGCCATTTTGTGTGAATGACAGCCTAGACTGGTTCCCGGACCCGGACTGGTTCCCTAAGGACAACAGAGGGACCGGGAACCAGTCCAATGATATCCGTGTTGTGGCGGCCGGGAAGTTATATCAAACGCGTTACGGTTTGATAGAACCATGTGATAGAACTTTTTTTGGCGGTGCGGGTTCGCGTCGTGCGATAGGACGAATAATTCAATGCACGTGATCGACGATCCACCAATCGGATGGCTGGGATTTATTCAAGTGCTGTATAACATCTTTTATTCCATGCTATGTCAATACATGTACATATTACATAAACAAATTCTAAAATGTATTTAATGAACCATTATACATAGTACTTTGTATACAATGTCGTTTCCCGAAAAGTGACAAAGTTCAAAATAATTCTCCACTTTAGAAATGAAAAGGGTCCATGCTTAAAGTAATAGGGGACTGTAGTGGTAAAATGGTTTGGTGATGGGCATTCAGCCACATAAAAGATTATTACATCATTAGGGGTGTGCATTTGCGGATAGTACAGGAATCAGGTACCTGTTAGAGAAAAGTAATCCCAAAAATTAATTCTCGGAAATTGCTGTTCATATTGTTCGTAAAGGTCCGCACGTTAATACAACCACATTGGTGCCGTGCATCAATGCAGCAAGATGAAGCTTTACAGTGTAAATTGCATTTTCGCAAGCGTCACAAACGTTATTTTTTTTTTTTTTTTTCCATGTACCCTGATTTTCATTTTGAAAATTCCCCACAAATGACATTCAAAAACTTTCTTTTTCACCGTCTTAGAAATTGCTACGTAATATGTTAATTCGGTAACGGGTACTGGATTCAATAATCTTAAACCGATTCCTGACATTAGCGGTCGGTTATCTGGTACCTGGTTCGGATGCACAGCCCTACACATCATGAATTAATTTACTTATTAATTTTCTGTGGACAAACCACAGACTCTCAACTGGGCACAGTTCCTGTACCTTCTAGTTCTCGGTAACCCTTTCAGTTCCATATTTGGATGTACATGTAAGAGTTGGATCAGATCCTACATCTAGGATATCCGAGTTGTACTACAAATCCAACACTGAATGTGTCAGAGGTGTGCCAACTACGCACGTTCAGATCCCATACATGGGATATCCCAGGTTCAACTGGGATATCCTGGGTTGTACCACAGACCTTCAGATTCTGCATCCAGGATGTCCCAGGCTGTGGAAGCGTACTCAAGCGTATGGGATCTGAATGTCTACAGTGTGTGTAAAGTATACTACTACATGTGGGTTTAATGGCCACGTTGTTTGTTTAAAATGACAAGTTATGTACAGTTCTATGGGAATGGCAAATATATTAACCCCAAAAACCTGCTAAAATCCAACACCATGGGTTCAAGACTGTAGAACCTTGGCACCATTACTTTACATGTGGAGCTATATATGTCAAGTACAAAGAACATACAGTAGATTTCAGAGTTGGAGTCGAGTCCCTGCAAGTCCTTTGGGGACTCCTTTCACAAGTACTTTCACAAGTACTTTCGCAAGCCCAGTCAAAAGTCCTTTCATAAGCCAGTCACAAGTAACTGGATGAACAATGACAAAGGAATGCCTTTGTCAAAGCGTTTGAATAGCTTGTGATTGGGATTAGGACTAGGGGGGCTTGTGATGGACTCGATCGACTACATCTCTGCATCTGGTAGATTTACTGAAGTGTTGGATTTTGACAGATCGAGTCCGGAGACTTTCCAGAAAGTGCCACAAGGGTTCGGGTTAATCTGCTAATCTCACCTTCTTAAAGTCTGTCACTTTGTACAAAACTACAGCCATTGCGGATACACGTTTGACCCATATATCCTTCCTCCATGTTTGACCTCAACACATACTGGGAACACTGATCTCTATGTAAACTGGATTGCGCATCGGCTGTTCGAGTTGAGGCCACCGTCCGCCATGTTCACTCCCAATACAACAGGTTTTCTAACCTTGTCCCCACAGTCTCCTTTCATCCTCGTTCTCCTTACATAGCGATCAATGGTAAATTGGGATGGGTAATATGGCGGGTGCTGGCTTCAGTTACTTGTACAGCGCGCAATGGCCAATGAGCTGTCCAGTTTATATAGAGATCAGTGACTGGGAAACATGGACTTGTTGCATTGTACCAGCCTTTAAAGCCCTCGTGGCTCGAAAACATTTTCCAGATAAAACTAGTAGTTTTAAACGACTATACAATTCTAATTAAACTATGTGTGTTTTAAATTCTGACACATCACATGATATCAATCTGAGTACAAAACACTTAATAAAATCATCCAACATCAAAACGTAAACACTGTTTATCTTTGTTGTATATGTACAAGAAGATTATTAGAAGATTATTAGAATAAGAAGAAGCATATGTATAGCATGAATGCAGTACATGTACCATGACAACGGAATTTTTAACGGTTCCCCAGCCCCTATTATAACCCTCCTCATCTATATCCTTCCTCCATGTTATAACTATCACAGCTTATCAAGAACTCTTAACACCAACTCTCACAGTTTGTGTGTGTTTCTACCCGTCATTTGATAGGTTTTGATCTGTACAGCAGCTGCGTCGATTTTGGCCCCGAGAACAGGAGGTTTTATAATCAGCAAGGACATATTTATTGGTGAAGTTCCTGCAGTTTTTACATTAAGGTTGCTGGTTTGAATTAAAGAATGAATCATTATAAAAAATATAACATGGTTTGAGGGTGGATAGTGTAATAATATTTATCTACCCTTGGTATTGGAAGTCAACAAACTAGTTCCCAAGGCAAAGCCATTAGCCTTTTAGAGGTATGGCGGACACAATAGGAGAGGGCGCTATTTGATTTGGGTATACCTTTTGTGAAACCACAGGAAATTTCAAAGGTGAAGATTAGGCATGATCTATGGATTGTACTTTAACTCAAAACAATATCTGATTCTGATTTTCACTGGAATTTGTGGTTTCACAAAATGTTTACCCAAATCAAATAGCGCCCTCCTATTGTGTCCGCCATACCTGTAAAAGGCTAATTGGAACTAGTTTGTCAACTTTCAGTAATATCGATTGTTTGTCCGCATATTTGTTTTACTATACCTCACATATTCAGTTGTCGTCCAAATTTCATAATTTCATTAAGACCAGTACCAGAGCAATGTTTGCATGCAAAGCATAACTTGGAGGGTGGATTTTCTTACATTTGGGGGGGGGGGGGGGGGGGGGGGGGGGGGGGCACTGGGCATATTTATGTACAATTTATAATTTACTTACATGCATTAGGACAGCCACTATCCATATATTCTACAACCTGGGGGTATCGTGTCTTTCTTCACTTCCCTTCCCCTCGAACCTACCCGAGACGGATTCTAAAAAATATCCACTTTTAAAAACATGTCTTAAGTTTCTCCAACCCAACGCAATCCACATTAATATTCACAAAAGTGTTATAATTGTCTGATTAGGGCAGACAAAAAAAAAAAAATGCTGTAGTAAAATCTCACACATGTGTATCCTTATTATTCTTTAGGAATTGTGATGGCTCTTGTATCATTGTTAATCAGAAATGTTAATGTAACGCACCCTCGAACTGGCTGGTCCTGGAGAGAGAGGAATATAACTTTAATAAATTAATATTAATATTATATGTTGCTGTTTCACACAAAAACACTTTGTTAAATACACATTTGTTTCACTTTCAAGGTTATATTATAAATATGGTGCTAGTTCTAATTAAATATTAATGCAAATGTTCAAAGTGCCCCTCTGCTATTCGTTCTTAAAGGTATGATATAGCTTTGGTAAAGAACAGCCATCAAGTTTATAAGTTTCAGTCTGAAAGCTTACCGTTGAAAGAAGGAACCAGTGCCAATCCTCCCGAGAAATATTGTCATCTTTTTTGACAAAACTACATGTCTCTAATGACCTCCCAAAATGCTGCGGCTTATTTTGATTTCAAAATAACTGTTACAACACAGTTTTTACACTTTTCTCATGACATGCAGCGATGATGGATTGAGCTCAAACTTTCAGAGGTTTCTTATTACATGAACATGTTGAATCAGACAAAGTATGAACGCTGTCTGCAACTTAGCTTTACTACTGCTACATGTATCATACCTTGAACATCCAGATAAATTGATGAAAGGTGGCATATTCTGAGGGTAAAGCACTTAACTCGGTTAATGCTCATTTGCAACTGATATGTCTATATTTACAAACTTCTCTCCCTTTTTAACCCCTTGCCACCGGTTGACCCAAATATGTGCAGATTGAAAATGGCCACCTGGCCGGTTGACGCCTATACACGCCAATTTCTGCATTTTCAATCCATTATTGGGGTATTGTATACGTTATGCTTGGCTGCACAAGCTTTTTGTTTCCGTTTTTTTTGGCTGCATAACCCGGCCTGGCGCCCCCATGAAATACCCTGGATGCCCGGGTTCAAGGGGTTAAACAAAGATATATCCATGTTTGATTTTAAATACACCTCTGAGAAAACTTAAGTAAATAATCACCAAAAGCTTACCGTCGTAACTAAAATTGATATAATTTTGTTTTCTTTTCCAAAAAAAAAAAATAATATAGAATAGCATCCTTTGTTTTGCTGGATCAGCTTGCTGTAACAATGGTGCTTTAGAGTTACAGGACTGTAACGGATAACATGACCTCGGGGATTGAAACTCACACTAGACCGCTGGACCAATTAGCTGGTATCTTAAGTGCTGGTCTAGTGCTTTTCATGAGCAATTTCAATTTTGGTCAATGATGAATAATACCAAACAGCGATTCTTCTTCAAATTTTTTGGTTTAATTTATTGTGTGTCGGTCCAGGAATTTTTTTCTTTCTGGTGCAGTATTCCTTCAGCTAAGGTCCAACAGATTTTATTTTTTCAAAGTGAACAAAGAAACTAGCAGGAGCGGGAATTTTGTTGTTTTTTTTAATTCGAGCCCCGGACCTGCAGAGTGTATACATTAATATGAACATTTTCATTTTCATATAAAACTGTGTGATATACATCAAGGTGAAGAGTTGGGTGTGATGTCTACAAACTAGCAAACCCGTCACAAAAAGTAGTCACATACATGTACATGTATTACAGAGAAAAACCAGACATAATCTCATTGTATGCAATATATATTTTGTTTAATATTTATTTAAAAACACAAAAAACTAAAACAAAACAAAACAAGAGCTGTTTTGGCAGAATTGCAGCCAAAAAAGCCAAAAATCACTCCCTTGACGAGTTCAAAAATTGTCACCATGATTAAACATAATACATGTATATGTACAACCGAGCTGCAACTACAGAATGGCTTTAACCCTAACTCCCTACATCATTTTCCCCCATGTAACCTGAATCCTCCAAAATCCTCTTATGGGGACCATAGCACGAATCCTCCAAAATCCTCCAGGTTTTTTTTGCATACCCCTAGTAACCTCAATCCTCCAAAATCCTCATGTATCACATTGAGCCTGATAACCTAGATCCTCCATATTCCTGCAGGGGCAAAAACCCCTAGTAACCTCAATCCTGCAAAATCCTCCGATGCATCAACTTCCAAGTGCCCTCAATCCTCCAAATTCCTCCATTTTGCAAAGAGGATTTTGGAGGATTTGGGAAGGTTAGGGTTAAGCATTTTGAGCGAAAGACATCTGTAGCTCATCTAGGTATATTTAAAATTACAATGCACAGCATTGCTCATTACGCTCTAATTACTAATTACATTTATTAAAACTCAAAAACAACTGCTTTAAAAAGGCCAACAAACTACGAGCCATATTATGACTAACAACCCCCCCCCCCAAAAAAAAAAAGAAGAATTCTAATTAAAAATTATAAAGTTCACCACCGACATCTTTTTAAAAAAAAATTACAAAAATTCTACAGGATAAAAATACATTCTCCCTAGCCCGCAAGCACAAAAACGGCACATTTGTCATGAAATTTGATTCTCCAAAGGCTTGGTTAGTTTCAACAATACACGTGTCCTAAAGACGCACCTTTTGAACTGCAACAACTCTATTTCCAACCATTCTTAGGGGAAATGGCAGTTAAGTTGATCCACCTGACTCACTTTTTCTGATTGCCCTGCCCGTGGAGACGTCTTTTGATCTGACAAGAGAAATAGAATAAAAATCTCGAGTGTGAAGTTTTGCCAACAATCAATCTGACTTGTGTTTGACTTAGAAAGCTTTTTAGGCAGAACGAGCTATTCTTGATGTGTACCGGCACGTCCGATGACCTGGACCAAATTTAATAAGGTTGCTTAATGGTTAGCAGAAATTTGTATTAACTGTATGTATAGTAGAAAAAATGTTGCTAGCTTTAAGCACTATTTTTTTTAAGCACTATGTTGCGTCGCCATTTTCAACAAATTCTGCCTTTGAAGTTAGCGAGCCTTTTCCTGTGCTTAAAGCTTACAGTCTCTATGAAAAGGACAGAGGTTCCGTTAGTAGAAAATTGTGTGCTAAACAAGCCTAGAAAATTGTGTCCTTTTCTGCTTTTCCTCCGAAAAGATCCCAGATGCACACAATTCTTTGCAAACAATGTCCGTGGGATTGACAACTGAGTAGATCTTAAATACACAAAAGTCTCTCAGAAATCAGAGTCAAGGTGTGAAACCTGGGAACCCAATTCCCTGACATCGCTCAATCCAACGCAGTAACCACGTTTCACTTCCTTAAATTTTGGGATTGATGTAATGGGTGTAAACAATCTTTTTGGACAACCTCAACAGGCTTCCCAAAGAAATCTTAAATTCCATAACTTTTCCATGACTTTCCGGGGGGAAAAACAATTAGGGTTTCCGTGACCAATTCTTGACCTATTTTTACATCTCAAAAGTCCACTCACAAGTACACGAACCATGTGTATTGGTTGTGTGAGATGACTTTTCAATGTTTTTTTTTTTTCCTTGAAATATAAGTTTTCCATGAATCCTTGTAAAATAAACAAAGTCCATGATTTTCTGGGAAAGCTTTAAAATTCCTGGATTTTCCATGACTGCTGAAACCCTAGGTCTTACCTCGCGATGTTCCCGATGCACAAGGTCCAACGGCTTCTCCCGCGCCGCATTCTCCATCCCGACGTTTGCTCCGCGATTCATCAGCAGGTAAACAATGTGGAGGATCTGGTCCTCAGGCAGGGCGCGGCCGACGATCAGGTGAAGGGCGGTGTTGCCGTCGTACATCTGGCTGTTGACCAGCCTGCCTGCATCCTCGCAGTGCTCCAGCAGAATGCAGATCAGGTCAACCTTGCGCAGCTCAACAGCATAGTGCAGGGCAGTTTTGCCGCTCTTGGAGTCCTGCGGTAATGAAGAGTCAGAATTGATGTAAATGTGGCGATCAGGTACATAAGAGAACATTTCATACTGTCGAGATGTGGTATTGATTGAGGTTTTCTTTGCGGCGCCACATTCCTTACCTCAATTGTAGCAGATAAATCGGAAGTCAGGCAGCTTGAATAACTGAATAATCTTGAGGACAAAACTTGGTCTCTTGGAGCTCATTAACCCTAACCTTCCCAAATCCACCAAAATCCTCTTTGCAAAATGGAGGAATATGGAGGATTGAGGGCACTTGGAAGTTGATGCATCGGAGGATTTTGCAGGATTGAGGTTACTAGGGGTTTTTGCCCCTGCAGGAATATGGAGGATCCAGGTTATCAGGCTCAATGTGATACATGAGGATTTTTGAGGATTGAGGTTACTAGGGGTATGCAAACAAAACCTGGAGGATTTTTGAGGATTCATGCTATGGTCCCCATAAGAGGATTTAGGTTATATGGAGTTTTAACACTTTGAAATCAGAGGATGTTGGAGGATTCAGGTTACATGGGGGGAAAATGATGTAGGGAGTTAGGGTTAAAGCCTAGTCGGTTATGTCAAAGATTTCCAGTTTGCAGAAGTCACAATGGCAGGGGTTTCAAAATGTTTTAGAGTAGCAGGCAGAAAGATGAAAGTAGGCGGCAGTGAGCCCTTGCCCCAAATGGCGCGCGTGGGGCGTGGGGTCCGGGGCCCGCCGAGGGCCCCTGAAGTTTTCGGATTGTAGATGCTCTCTGGTGCAATCTAGGCATTTCCTGGCATCTGAGACTAGGTTTTCAAAGATCCTACTGTACAGTACCGACTTTGCATTCATTTATGAAATAAAAAAAAATTGGCCAGGGGTTTCCCTGCGGGTGGTTAACCCATTTTATCGGAAGGCTGAAAGAAAATTTATTTTCTTAGAAATTTTTTTTTCTTTCAAAAAATTTTGACAAGAGGATTCCCAGTTGATTGTAAATGTACATGTAATTATTGTATATATTTAGCAAGAGTAATTAATATCTACCGAGTAATTCATATCTACTGAGTAATTCATATCTACCTAGTAATTCATATCTACCGAAAATGTGGGAAAAACAGCCCACCTCCTATTAATACTATTTTACAGTCATAGAAATGTAAGTTACACCGCATGCCTTTTTGTTCATGCGCACAAAACCCCTTGAATTCTGATTAACAGAGTTAAATGATCTGAAATGCAACAAGAAGACGATGAAATATATCTGGACAAAAAACCTGAGGTGTGCCCATGGATGTGCAAGTTATGGGCATAATGTACGTAATTGCAGAACAGCTTGCTCGAAAACCTCCGTCCTCATTCAAAATGGGTCCGACCACCGAGATCGGGGGCCGGGCGGGCGCGGGCCGCCGGCAAGCTTCTTTACGGCACTTCAGAAAGACTAACGTTAGTTTCTATTTTGGCATTGTTGATAAGTAACAGCTGATAAATAATATGGACACCGCGCCTACAATCACACGTAAGCTAGCTCAGCTGAGCTGTCAAAAAACATCGTCTTGTTTGTACGCGTTCACAAAACAGACATTGTACATGTACATTGTACAACGCTTGCGCCGCACGTGTTTCTCTTTTCTCATCTCAAGGCGAATTTCGCTTCGCGCGTGCACGTGCATTGTACATACACTGGGAACAATAGACGTTGGCATGTGCGGTTGCTTGCACACTGTACTTGACCAAGCAAGGCCAGCGACAAAGCAACGCGCACGCGCAGATGCGCTTTAGGGGTTGGAGTTATTGAAGCAATTGCTCTAACCCCCCAGGTCTTAGTAGCCTTTTCTCAAGACTTAAAGTTCGCAACACGTTAGCAGCGTGTACGTACATTGTACATTGGGAATAATACGGTAGCATTCAGTGCGGTTGTTTGCACTTGACCAAGACTACATCTGCACCATATCGATGGAATATGTGCGCTATAAATGAACGGTGCGGACTGCGGAGAAGTTTTGTCGGGCCAGGTTTAGAAAACGATCCAAGAAACAACACATTTAGTACATATGTTTTTTATTCTTCCGTGGTACATCATACGTTACATACATACATGTATGTACTATTCTACCGTCAAATTTATTGGAAATAACTGGAATTTCGAGCAAGGTAATCTGGACTAATCCACACTTAATACAAATCTTAGATAAATCTTGAACGTGCGAAAAGCAATATCGCCATATTGGGCCGCGTAACGTAGAGACATGTACGTTTTGCGGTCCGGGTAGTGAGCCGTGTATACTTCACGCTGCATGCTATGCTAGCCCCCGTAAATTACGATCTATGGACCAGGATGTATTTTTTGGTGAACAAACAAAGTATAATTTCTACTAAAAACAAGGATCTATTCCCCAAAGCGGTATGCTCAGGGAATTTTTTTTTTTTCATGATTGAAAAAAAGTAGCCGGCGCAAAAGTTCAAGTAGCCGGTCAAATTCGCCGGTTGCCGGCTTATTTTGAAACCCCTGCAATGGACAGAGAACCCTATCAGTGGACGTCTTACTGTAATTAATATTTATTAAGAGCTTAGAACATTTCAATTCCCCACTCTCCGCTGAGATGGATTAGCCAGAGAGCCAGGGGATTAGTGAGCCCAGAGGACCACACATTCCTCACGAATATTGCAATGCAAAACTGCCTGTGTGCACTGACCTGTATAGAATGAACTCATTGTATCAGCCACCTGGGAGTTAATAACTGGTACCGCAAAAACATCGTTACTGCAATTGATACCACTTTCAGACAATATGAAATAATCCCTCAAACAAGATATGGCCAGCATTGGTATACCCAAGGAAGGAGGGCACATGAGCCTTTGAACATCCCCCCCCCAAAAAAAAAACCGCTAAAACAAACTCTCATCGAAATGTGTTCAAATGTCTGCACGAAACCTTCAGATCCCAATTGCCTCCTGGCTGTGCGTTGTGATACTCACGGCTATTGGTAATCAGCGATGTCCCCAACCCTGACAGGCGAGTTACAAAAAGCCCACTAGCCTAATAATCCGACCATCAAAGACGATAGAAAGCTCACCGTGCATTAGTTCATTGCACGTTAGTCGCAGTTCTGGAGCAAACTTGCTCAAGTGTCAATTGGGACTAAGGCTAGTTCCGATCAGACTGACCTGCTGTAGCGACGAGGCAAAGTTGGTCAGCAGCATCCTGACTGTTTCACTGCAGTCAATGATGTTCCCATCCGTATCCTGGTTGTAGTGGCTTTCAACGGCCAGCATAAGCGCCGTCTTTCCTATCATCAAGAAAGAAAAAAAACCTTGTAAGAAACCTTGTCTTCGCTTTTGGCGTTGATCTCTTCTACTGTTGAATGTTTCTAACCGTGGCTTGTGACTAGTTTTCCAACTCAAATCAACTTACATTTTCAAAGTGAACAAAGAAACTAACAGGGGCGGGATTCGAACCTGCGACCCCTGAAATACCGTACCGGCGCTCTACCAACTGAGCTATCTTGCCCTATGTTGGCGGTCTCCAAAATTGTCAGTATCTTTGTTCGGGTGGGCGCTAGTCAGAAGTCATAAACCCAGAATGCCGTATAGCCAGGGATCACACCCAATTTTACGATACAACCTGGGAAGCGACATTGTGGGGATCACTCAAATCAACTTAGTCACATTTTCTGTACCTCAGGCTCGAACTCGAGTCATGACAAAGACCGACTCAGATTTACACTAAAATTGTACTCTTTGTCAAGGCGGGACAATAGATTACAGGCTTCTGATGTGATTTTGAATAAAACAGGATGTGATTTTGGAAGCTCATGGTCTCACTTCGTCCTAATCTCCATGTCTCCATTTTGAATAGAAAAATCACACCCAGAGTGCAGAGTGTTATTGCAAGTTCAATTGCTTTAACTCTCACGGTAAAATTCCAAAGTCCAAGTGTGAACAACATCAATATTTGACCTCAGAAAAATCTAACCATCATCCAAGTAAAATTTTACCCCAAAAAATGCAAGTGTGAACAATAGTAAAGATTTAACCACGCGGGAAAAATGTACACTTTAACCATCATCCGAGTATATTTTCAAAAACAATACGTCCATTGTGAAAACAGCCTTAGACTTTCCATATAGCCAATCAGCTGAAGCCATTGGCCGATTCTAAAATACACGGATAGGCATCCTTACCCTCAAAATTTGTGGTATCAAAGAGTCTGCGAGCATTTTCCTCCGTGTAGCCACAGTATAACATGCCATCACAAATTGCCTGATGGAAAGGAAGGAATCAAATGACATGTCAATATACAGTCACGAAGGTGGGTATGCTGAGTGACTGTAGAGCAGTAACAAGAACAAGGCATAAAATAATTTTCAACTTCGGCAAATTTTTTAATAAATCTACGAGGTTTTTGTATCCCATACTTAAATCGGATATTTATTACTTCCTGTAAATTTGCAATGTTTCAAATGTACAATTTTCAATGCTGCACAATTGCCTCCATGCTTATGGGGGCATGCAAAACTTTGTAATTCCGATTTTAAACTATACAAACTGCCCCAGTTCCAACCTGAATGGCTTCATTGTTGCCACTGCGGGCAGCGGCATGCAGCGGCGTGTTGCCGTGCTTGTTGCTGATGAACAGGTCCGCTCCGTAGTTGATCAGGATCTGCATCAGGTAGGGTATGTTGGAGATCACCGACAGGTACAGAGGTGTCTGCACAAGAGAGTCATGGGATATTCCTTTCAGTCATAACATATAAATTCCAAACGACAGTCTGAGGCTCGACAAGTGTTCAATACGTAAAGAGTAGTTTCTTTTGAATAATCTCTCAAATCGCACAGCACTTCATAGCAAGCCTTGCATTAACTGTGATTGTAACTATGATTATAACTATGATTATAACTATGATTATAATTATAACTATCAAAAACTCTACCCACCAACTCTCACAGTTTGTGTGTGTTTCATATATCGATATATAGTTGGCTCCATTTTGGCCTTGAGAACAGGAGGGTTATTTTGTGATACCCCTTGCCAAAACCGGTCCATCATTAAGGAGTTCAAGAGCTCTAAAAGGAGCCCTCACCGGGTCTAAAGGTAAAGTAGTTCTCAAGTTATGGAATGTTTAAGATGGGGAATGGGGGGTGGGGGGTCTGGGGTGGTGGGGGTGGGGGGTGGGGGTGGGTGGGGGGGGAGCAAACACATAATTGCTTTTGACCATTTTATTTCATTTAGTTCAATTCGTTGAATGCAAGAACAGCCTGGTTTTGGCATGGGCTGTCAGATTCCCCCCCATAACTATCCCCCTGGGCTAGTTCACTGCACATTCCACTAGCCCTTATGAAGGTTGACTAGCCTGCTGTTTAAGGGTTCTATTTTTGTTGGGTAAACTCCTTGCCAAAAAAGCATAGTTACAGCACAAGAATCATATACCATTAAAGAGGGTGTTGATTGCTGAGAGAAGTCTGCGTCATTTTGTAGTTTCATGTAGATTGATGTAGACTTCTCTCAGCAATGAATATCCTCTTTAACCCTAACCTTCCCAAATCCTCCAAAATCCTCTTTGCAAAATGGAGGAATTTGGAGGATTGAGGGCACTTGGAAGTTGATGCATTGGAGGATTTTGCAGGATTGAGGTTACTAGGGGTTTTTGCCCCTGCAGGAATATGGAGGATCCAGGTTATCAGGCTCAATGTGATACATGAGGATTTTGGAGGATTGAGGTTACTAGGGGTATGCAAAAAAAACCTAGAGGATTTTGGAGGATTCATGCCATGATCCCCATAAGAGGATTTTGGAGGATTCAGGTTACATGGAGTTTTAACACTTTGAAATCAGAGGACGTTGGAGGATTCAGGTTAGTGCAGGGAAAATGATGTAGGGAGTTAGGGTTAAAACCTTAAAAAAAACCAGGCCTATCTAGTAACTGAATCAAGTCCTGCACGCCGTCTCACCTGATGAAGTTTATTCTGGACGTTCAAGCACTGTTTCTGTTTACAGGAGCAGATGCGCTCAATGATGGCCAGAGAGAGGGCGACCTTCGTCTGGCAGATTGCCAGGTGGAGAACGCTGGGGGCGACAAAAACAAAAACAAAAACATGCCATCAGCAGATATAGGGCATTTCTCAAACCCTGGCTTGGGCTCGGGCTTCGGCTTCACATAATTTTTTTTTTTTTTTTTGTTTTTTTTTTGTTTTTTTTTTGCAAGATCAACAACCCGACTTGCATTTGAGTCGTTATTCAAACTGTCCCCACAGTCGAACCCGAGTTGAAGATATTTTAACAGTTTACAGTGGTGTGCAAAACTATTTGAACACTTAGCATATTTTTGGTACTTTAGTTGTGTGTGATGAAATGGCAATCGATATACCAATGTACATTCAAATGAAACCCTCTGGAATGAACTTCTGAAGACTTGGAACAGCATTTAGTGTAGAAACTCTCAGGCAATATATAGACACTATGCCTGAAAGATGTGCCGCAGTGATTGCTGCCAAGGGTGGACACACTAAATATTAGAGTAGAGTTTGATAAAAAAAAGATTGGTAGGACTGGCAGATACTAATGTGACCTACATGTATGCTCACAACAATTACCTTTTCTATTAAATACAGGTGAAAAATCTAAAACCAGGCATTGTAAGGCATTAAATATCAATTTCTTCAGATATGTCAAGTGTTCGAATAATTTTGCACACCACTGTACATGTGGGGTTTTTTTTAAGGTCTTTTTTTTTTACACAATCACCCTTGGAGACAGAAGGCATTAAAGAATGTGTCCTAAATTGCAAAATCCTATACATGTCGCTCTGTAACAGGGACACCAAAAATGTCACGTTTTTGGATCCCAAATTTATGGAATGACCCATGTACATGGGACTAGACAAACATGCAGGAGGGGATTACAGCCCCAGTGAAGCCCCCCCCCCCCTCCCTAGCTCCTGAAATGTGCCTAGATTTCATAGTCATGTACATGTACAGATACTAACGTGTCCTTGTCCTCGTCAGGAGCCAGCAGCTCTTCCACACTCCACTCTGACAGCTGCCTGCGGAAGGCATCCAGCTCTCCTTCAGGTGGTGTTGCAGGCTGTTGTTGGTACATACTGGGTTGTGGACTGGGTTGCGGGGTGTTGACTTGGAAATATGGGGCACTGACAGGTGCAGGGTAAGACTGGACAGGCATTTGAGGGGCAGCTGCAGTTATGTAGGGAGAGTTGATGGAGGTAAAGTACGGCTGGCTCTGCGAGGAGTTTTGCAGGAAACAATGATGATAAGGGCTGCGGATGGGACTGGCGTCCGGTTTCCCCTCTAAGAAATCCTTGATGTCATTGATCCTGACGTGCATCTCTTCGGATTCAGTGCTGGAACTGCTCCGCAGACGCTTGCTCGGAGAGTGAGGGGACATGGGAGACACAGTCACCTTCCCGGCCGACATGCCTCCAGCAGGCTTGATGAAGATCGAGCTGTCCGGTGAGCGCGGATCCCCCGGAGAAGCTGCATTGGATTCGGGAGACCAAGGCCCGTTGATGTCTGGAACTTGAGGGTAGGGGGAGGACTGCTGGCTGCCTGCATAGGGGGAGGGCACAGGACTGACGGAGGAGATGCTGGCGGAATGGCTTCCACCCCAGGGGGATTGCGGAGATGGTACCCCACCTACATGGATATCGACTTGGCTCCCGAACTGGCTGTTCTCGTCGTTCTCCACAGGGGACATGACTGACTCTTCCTCGCTCTCAATTAAGCTTAAAATGTCGTCAACTTCAGATGGCGGGGTTGGAGGCCACTCAACCTCTGAGGGAGTGCCTGTACTTTCTCCCGGAATGTTCATCGGCTGCTGACTCTGAAAGGCAGAGCCCCCTCTGTTGGGCTGGCTACAGTTACTGGTATGTGCCGTCTCATAAAACAAATTCTGGGCATACTGCCTTTGCCTTGATTGTGTGACCACTGAGCCAACTTGGCAAGTGCCAGGGGGTCCCATGTACATACGAGGCTGGCTCCCCTGTCCCGGTGGGCAAACTACACTCTGGGCAGGCTGAGTGGCAGGCCTCATCTGTGGCTTCAAAAAAACTGACAGAGACGGAAGGGTTTGGCCCTGTGATTGATGAGCTGACATCTGCCAGTTTGGTGTTTGAGATGGAGGTTGACTGGGTACCCACTGCGATTGCTGCACAGTGTTGTTGGTACTCAAGATCACGTCCGGTCGTCTCGCCATCCCAATCGGGCCTCTTTGTATCCCCCTGGATCGAAGTCGGGTTGGTCCCTGCTCCGTTGACACGATTCTGTCTTCTACCTCTGTCTTGATTAGTGGCTTAACGGTCTTCTCCTCAAGGGACAAGCCCTGCTCCAAGTCATCTGCCAAGGAAGAGACCTGTTCTTTCTTGATCTTGGGTCTATCCTCCAGCTCTTCTTTGCTGTCAACATCTTTGAGCTTTAACGATTTCTCAAGGTCTTGTGTCAGTACCTCAAGGTCTGCTGTGTCATCCTTTGTCTTGGGTTTTTCTTGCGTAGAGCCCTCATCATCATCCTTAATGGTATTGTCTAAGACTGCTTTCTCAGACTCATTATTTTCATTTGTCAATTTGTCCTCGTCAGCTCCACCGCCAGATTGATTCTCTTCTACTTGCTGTTTTCCAACATCCTCTTTTGACATTTTGGTTGTCTTGTCCTCTTCCTGGCTGGATGATGCTTCTTTTGTTTCTTGAGGACCTTTTTCATCTTTCCGGATGTTCATCCCTTCATCCTTCTCACTCCGAACTTGATTCTCTTGCAATTCTTGCTCCGTCTCATCTTGACTAGTCTTCTTGAGGCATTCAACATCCATTGGACATTTTGAGGAAGTGTCATCTCTTCCCACTTGCTTGCAATCACTCGTCTTGTCTTCATCTTCTCCAAAGACTTCGTCTTCCATGTGTGGTTCCATGACATCGCTTATGGCAGCCGGGGCACTTGCCGCATGGCTCAGCTTGTGGGTTTCCTTTTCAAAGGAGTTTTTCACGCTCCTCTGTCTCACAAGATGACCACGGCCTTTCCCTTCCTTGTCCTTATTGTATTTCATCTCCAGCAAGCTAAAGCTTCGTGGCTTCGGCTTCTCGGATTTGGAGACGGTCGCTGGCACTTCCTCTGTGCCAGCCTGTGAATCTTTTGCTGGTTTGGTAACTTCGCTACCTTCCTCTTTTTCCTCTTGTGTGGTTTCCTCTGCTATCTTGGGGGCCATGTTGGGTTTGGCCGGCAGTGATGTTGATTTGCTATGGACAAGTCCATTACACTTCAAATGGAGGCCGTCACAACTTTCAGACGATGGCGACTCCGGTATTCCGGCATTACATTTATCAAATGGGCTGCAAGGCATTTTTGCCTGTTTGTTTTTCTCTGCAACAAAATAAAACAATAACAGAATCTGAAGTAAGCTCACAATGTTCAAACTACAGTATCATTTTTTGAAAGAGACAAAAAGAGTTTCCAGATTACATCATGTGAAGTGAATAACACTACAGGAAAGAGAAACGTGGTTCTGAGAGCCAGAGAACCACATTTCTCAGAACCACAATCACTTCACAGGATGTGTGTTCATGAAATCGCATTCTCCTTTGTTTTATTTGCTGGACTAAAAACCAAAGGTCAGCTGCTCTATATGATAAGCCAGTTCGGTATCTCGATAAAGTAGACCAGGTCAAAGGTTAATCGGGATAAAATTGCTGACATAATGTCGTGCTTGATTTTTCCACGAACATCCCATTCTGACTGAATTTAACACGAATTTAAAGCACACATGTACAAACCTTACCATAAATAATGTACAACATTATACACTGTTGAAAAAATTGTTTAAAATGTATGGCACATTACAACATGTATACATACATGTAGTACATGTACACTGTTCACTCAAAGTACCGTATTCCATTTAAACCACACACACACACACACAGGCACTGATCAAAGGTCATTTGGAGTGAATTGAGCAGTACCCATACAATGTATACAAATGAATAGACAGGAAAACACAGGGAATCTCCCCAATCATAACCTGAGGTGGCCCAGCATTTCTATTTATATACATCACTTCCCTGAAAAAAAAGGGACACCCCCTTTTGCACTGGGCCCTATTCTCATGGTGCTGGGTGTCACAGCCCCAAAAAGCCTACACAAAGAGAACCTGTGTTGCCATAGAGACAAGCCAGTAGCCTTTTACGTACAAGTATGTAGAAAGATGCAAATTTACCATTCCTTTAAAAAAATAATTGGATTTTTCCCAGGATTTTACCAAAGGATAGAAATCCCCCCTGGAGTTGATAAAAAAAAAGTTAAAAGCATCATCACCCACCCGGCTTGACTGTACAACTGAATTGGATTAAATGAGACATTTTCCTTAGACAATCAATATCCTGGTTTGGTCATGTCACGAAAGCAGGTCGTGCGTAAGCAAGCAAATCCTGCAAGTATCATTTTAAAGTAGAGGGTGGTTAAAAAAAAAAAAGGCTTCCTCAACCTGTCAAAATCCAACACTGTGCAGTATACCTATGGCACATTCTTTGGACTTAGATATATTTGGGCATCATAGCTCCATGTAAAGTAATGGTGCCAAGGCCCTGCAGAACCCATCAAAATTAGACAAAACCTGCTGTTCGAGTTTGCAAGGCTTGGGGTAGTTAGAGTTTAAAACCGATGGCGACAGAGAGCTAGTACTTTTGGTCTGTTATTTTCTCTATGTTGCATCACACAAAGTACATGTATGAACACTGCCTACAAAAAACCCTGTGTTGTTGGCTCTACTATAATGCTTTATACAACACCTGAATAAATCCCAGCCATCCGATTGGTGGATCGTCGATCACGTGCATTGAATTATTCGACCCATCACACGACGCGAACCCGCACCGCCCAAAACGTTCTATCACATGGTTCTATCAAACGGTGCGCGCGCATTGATAGAACCAAAAGAACTTCCCTAATTTCACGGTCACTATGGTGGCGCTACAACAGGGCTGTCATTCACACAACAAGGCGGCCGAGTTTCCCGAACTGCCGCGGTTTGTTTTCCTAACAGACGACGAAATACTGGAACTCGTAGGCAAAGCTGACGCTCCAAATACAAAGAGACAAATCAAATATGCAGTGAAACTATTAGATGAATTTGCAAGACACGCAGGAACAACAATTGAAGCTTTAACTGATTCGGAACTCGACAATTTTTTGTCACGGTATTAGGCCAAATAAAAAAAAATACATGTTTAGCGTCCCCGCCCGCTTTCTTTTTTGAAGCCGCCTGCTTTTTTTTATTTTATTTTTTTTTTATGAAAAAACACGAAAAAATGAAGAATATTTGATCTTTTTCGAAAAAAAAAAGAAATCCCAAAACAAAAAGTCGTATTTTTAGACTCTAGCATCACCTGGTGTATGCTGGCGGCCATCTTGAAAAATAGCCCAGCCGGACGTCTTGGAAAATGTGTCGAGCGGCCATTTTGAAGAAAAAAAAAAAAAAAAAAAAAAAAGGGCCTCCTCCTTTCTATTTTTCAAAAAGGCAAGACGCTAAACATGTTTTTTTTTTATTTTGCCTTATGCGGGACTGATGAGAAGGTAAACGGCATGTTGTAACGTTACACCGAGAAATCCATGCATGCAGTCTGTCGGATTTATTCAGGCGTTGTATAAAATAATGAATGTTTCACATTCGTGCAATGGTAAGAATAATTTCATTCGGTGACAGATGGAATGGAACATTCAATCTGTCACCTCATGAAATTATTCTTACCATCGCACTCATAAACATTCATTATTTGAAAAGAACATTTTCCATGACCACTTTACATGTGAAGTGTCTTGGTACCAAACACTGACTAGTCTAGCAATGGACTCTTCAGTCTGTCTTTACCACACAGCAATGATAGAATGATTGAAAGTTGAGGTAACATTTTGCAGTATCATTTTTTTCTTCTTAAATTTGCAATATTTGTAAAATGTTTTAAATTGGAAGGTCTCTTTTTCCCACTACTTTAATAGTGCAGTTTCCAAGCTCAGCCCATACATGTCACAAATACACGCAGCTACTGTGTGGTGTGCGGAGTGTATTCGCCAAATGTCATTGGATTCTGAGGTTGACTCACACATGTTTTGAATTGATTTGGTAGACTATGTACTGTCACATTTTTGGTAGCAAACAGGAACATTATAAGCCACCCTGAACATGAAGAAAACGGCTGGGGCCATCTTGGACAATGCACAGCTAAAAACAAACGGATTATGTACTTATGGCTAATAATATTTCAGACTTTAAGACTTTAAATTCAGACAATTTTTCATTGTTAGCCTTTCCAAAAAAAATCTCCTAGGGCCAAAACTTTGATGACAGATGGTTAAAAAAAACTGTTTTACAGTGAGTCCAAGTTACTTGGACTTTATTCAGTTACTCCCACTTTGCATGCTAAAACGATTGTACTCTGTCAAAAAAAACTTTGCATTACTGGAACTATGCGGAGTATGCCCAATTAAAACTCCTGTTCTCAGGGCCAAAATCGACCCAGCTGCTGTACAGATCAAAACCTATCAAATTTCAGATTGAAACACACACAAACTGTCAGAGTTGGTGTTTAGAGATTTTGATAGGCTGTGATAGTTATAAGTACAGGAGGGTTTTAAACCAAATCCTTAACAAAGAAATGAGTACTATAGTATAAAAAGGTAAGTCATTGGTCTTTACACAAACAATTGATAGACCTTTGCATAATTATAAAAGGTTAAAGCCATTACAACTACAAGTTACAACTATAAGGTCTCAGATTTTACTTTGGCTCCCACCACCAAAATCGGCAAGGAGCAGAAAATCTTGGAAAATAACCAACCCTGCTTGATAACAACTAACTGTCTACACACTAGTCTGGGTAAGTAAAATCTGTCAAAGATCTCAAATTATTATGGAAGTTGACTGCAAAGTGCAATTGTGAAATTACACTACGTGCTAGGAGTAGGATGATTCATTGCAATCTTTTCCCTGAAGATAGAGGAAGGTCAGTGTTATTAGCTACCATGGAGAAATTTCTCCATGGTGCTACAATACGTGCAATCAGATGTACTGTAGATTATAGTGTGTACTAATATTAATAATAATACTGAGTACTATACTACACATGTACACGCACTTGAGGCATTGATGTACATGTACCATTGTACATGTACATGTACATGTACATGTACCATTGTACATGTACATGTACATGTACATTGTAGTTTATTGTACGTGTACAATGTACATATGTACATGTACATGTACAGAGAATTACTCACCAATTTGTTTTGTCAACTTATTCGGTGAGTCAGCGTAGCGATCCTTCTCTAAAATATTCCGATCTCCACACTTTACTTCGATTGAAGGCATACTGGAATAATGCAGACAGAAACACCTTATTAAAAAAAATCGAAAAGACACCAAAAAGGGTGGGATTTCGTGGCGGAAATTCGTGGTCTTCTTGCTGGCGATGTTACTCGAACGACCTTCACGTTATCAGCATGCAATATACACGCGTGACTGGTCTACGTACGTCGACGCAGTGCCGTATCGAGCTTATGATTGGCTGACGGGACTACTTAATGAATATTAACGAAACCAGGGGTATCTTCGGGGGTTTTCCCTAGCTTTTTTTCGTGACCTCATTTTTGACTCGTATTGTCACGATTGTGTGATGACCGCCATAAACCGGGCACAAAAACACCTACAAACAAAACGATGCAAAATCAGTCAGCTGCGCGTAGTAACTTTCAGGAAATAGCTTTTGAACGGGTTGTAACCACTGATGACCAGTGGTTGTGACTATCTCACGCAATAATGACGCAATCTTATCTTGTATGCCAAACAAAAACTATGCGAATGCAGTATTCCAATAATTAAGTTTGGTCAGCAACGGTTCTCACCGAAGCGAGCAAGATGACAATTTCACGTTTATGAATGTGATATGGCCAAAAAAATAAAATAAAATAAAATAAAATAAACACACCAAAAACAACAGCAGTATTTTTTCGAGACGGCTTCCATGGCTGATGTGCCTGCCAGTGCCTCCACTAGTTCCAAAAGCTATAAGGGGCAGGGCTGCACTGTGAGGGGTGTTTTGTCCATAAATGTTTATAAAATGCCATGGATCAAGTGTGTGTTGCACAGAACCAAATTTTCACTCTCTACTTCCAACACTACATGTATATAGTTATGAATCTGAAAAGCGAGGGAAATAAACAAAATTAATCTCTTTGTAGGCGAAGTGTTGGAGGGGGAACTGACTCTGAGGGCAACTGTGAGAGAACAACATGGGGGAGGGGAATGCCCCGTATATGGCCCCGGGAGCACCTGGCCGCCATTGGGGACTACCATCACTACGAGCACTGCAGTGTGAGCTACGTACCATGCAGGACCAATGGTGGATACGGGGGTGGGGAAACGTGCCATGTCTTCCCCACCCCCCCAAAAAAACAAAAAAAAACAATGCGCAGCTGGCAGCAGGAAATGGCACCACCAACGTCAGAAGAGTCAAAGCCCGTTTGACAAAAAGGGGTAGGCTACTTCTTGCTTTATGACTAAAACATCCTCGGTCCGTATCCACCCCCCCCCCCCCACAATAAAACAAAAGCCAAAAAACAGACAAAACCAAACCAACAAACAAACACCCCAACAAACAATAACCCCCAACAAAGCCCCTAACCCCCCCCCCCCCCCAAAAAAAAATGTGCTCTATTTGATGCGCCAGCGTGCAGGATGTTGCAGAGGGGGGGGGGGGGGGGGGGGGGGGGGGGGACACACCAACCATGGAGGAAGGAACCTCCTCCATATGCACCAACACACCCACACAGGCGACGCCCGTGCACGTACACGTAAAAAAGAGAAAATGTGGAGTAATAGCTGCACAAAAAAGTACAAAAAGGGGTCGTGCTTAAACCGTTTACATACCGGTACCAATCAAAAATGTTTAATATTTAGTTTTTATTTTTCTAGTAATTCAAACGTTATTCCTTTTGAATAAGACAAATCTGTCCACGTTTAAGTAATCGAATAATTACTTTGCGGCCCGACAATATTCATTTCCAACATTTCCAATATGGCGAAACTTTTGAGAATTTTCTACTCACCCTGTATGTATAAAGCTCTCTGGAAGAAAATAAATAAATTCACGATCGAGGTGCCCAAAATAATCAAAACCGCAACACACGATTCCCAGAACGTGTGGTTTAACACCCATTATCTTCCAATTCCAGAAACCAACAATAACGCACATTTCCACTCTAGAATTCCTGAAAATTTTGTATTTTTATCACACTTCCTGAAACTTTTATGTTCAAAATAGGAATAAAATAACCCAATTGAAAACAAATGATAATTTTATTTTGTACAATTATATTTGTAGGTGTGATTTTAACAACGAGGGTTCAAAATCACACCCAGAATCACAATGCGGTTTAAGCTGTTAAACCCAGAAGTCACAATGTACTCTTTGTCACGGAGGGACAATACCTTACAGGTTTCAGATAGGATTTTGAATATAGAGGGATGTGATTTTTTGGCCCGTATTGCACATGCCTTGGTGATCGGTGAATCGATTATTGGGAGAGTGGCCGGTCACGTGAGAGGGTTTAACCAATAATAGGGAAGAGGAGTCGGATATACATATGACACCGGCATTTTTAATAGAAAAATCACATCCAAGGGGTTCATCAGTGTCAATCACAAGTCACATCAAAAGTCGGATCCCAAGTCAGCTCACACGCTACATGGGATTAACAATGACAAAGGAATGCTTTTACATGTGTATATACATGTAGTGTATTTGAATAACTTGTTACATGGCTCGAGAGCAGACTAATTGTGAAGTGACTTGTGAAGCGACTTGTGATATGACTTGTGATGACTCGATTAAAGACCGACTCATTATACAATGTACTGTTACATTCGAAAGTTAACCCCCAATAGAAATAAGCCTGTAAAATTGGCTTTTTGAGCTATCCCAATTGATCAACCTTATTTTGTTTTTAATTATTTGCATAATTGCCGTTGTAGCGTGAAATTCTGTCACCATAAACAATTGTAGTATTGCACATTGTCTTTAGTAATCGATGAATCGATTATTGGGAGAGTGGCCGGTCACGTGATGAGATGGTTTAACCAATAATAAGAGGAGTCGGATTCTGCTTTGGACTCCTAACTTTCAAAAGTGTTCTTCCGCCCGTAACAGTCCCCCGATGTTTGGATGGGGGAATTACGAAAAAAAGACCACGAAAACACCTTCCATGATGAAGCAACCCATACCGAAAGTAACAAACATGGGAAATTAATAGTCAGTGCTATTTGGTCCAAATACATGTATGGAAGTTTATTTACAGACCAATCGCTTACAGCGGTACTCCTCTCAAAAAGTCCTGTGGCTATCAATTCCTTGGGGGGGGGGGGGGGGGGGGGGGAGAGACTGGCCGCTAACCCCTAGGGTGCATGCAACTTTAAAATTGTTGGATTAAGGAGAGTTAGGGTTAAAAGAATATACTGCCTTTTCATAACAGGATGAAAACTATTTCCCTCATTTTTCTGGTCCTACATGTAGAATACAGTCAATCAACACCGTATCAAAGCCAGGAGGTAAACTGACCACTAGGCCTTATTCCACGGAGATTGGCCAAAAATAAAGAAATCCACGAAATCCATCCACGAAAAATCCATGAGGACCCCAGATCAACACATCCCACTGGGCAATTTGTTACCGATTACCGATATTACCGGTAATATCACCCCAAAATTTGACTAAGACTAAATATTACCAATATTACTGTGTTATTACCCAAATGATATTACCTGTGTGATAATGAAAGTGTTATAAATTCCTTAATATTTGGTATTTGTGGATAAGAATTAGATATAAATGATCCTCGAGGCCGACAGGATCTGTTTCTTATGAGGAAAACAATTGGAAAATGGTGCACCTCGTACCACAATTTGCAAGTCCAAATATTACTGTTATTACCCTGTTGAAACCGACATTTTACCCAGTTACAACAGGGTAATGAGAGGTAATATGGGTAATGGTGAAAGATTTGAATTGGTTATAACATTGAGAACTTGAGTAATAACAGTAAAATTACCAGCAAAATTTGCAAGTCCAAATATTACTGTTATTACCCTGTTGAAACCGACATTACCATCATGCAGTTAAAACAGGGTAATGAGAGGTAATATGGGTAATGGCGAAAGATTTGAATTGGTTATAACATTGGGAACTAGAGTAATAACAGTAAAATTACCAGCAAAATTTTCAAGTCCAAATATTACTGTTATTACCCTGTTGAAACCGACATTTTACCCAGTTACAACAGGGTAATGAGAGGTAATATGGGTAATGGTAAAAGGTTTGAACAAGTCATGTTAATATTGCAGTGTTTCGTCCAAAAACACGATTTCCTGACTAAAATATTTAATTATTTAAGCAATTCCACATAGGAATTTAGACTTTTTGTAAACAGAGGTGAAGAATCGCATTACATCTTCTTTGGTATTCAAATATTGAAATTTTTCATCGGAAACCGTGACTTCATGATGGCAGGATAAGGCTGAATATAAAGCTAAAGCGCGACATTATTTAGTGTGTAGTGTTTAGTAAATTACTGTAGCATTTGTATAATTGATATCTAGAGTAATGTACATGTTTAATAGATCACGTGTATTTAGTCTGGTTCCCATTTCTGTAAATTCGTGATTACTTACACCAAATTTCCAATAACTGAGTGATTTTTTCGTTTTATATCGGGTGGTAATAACATGGCAATGCCGGAAATATCGGTTACATTCTCCCTGGTAATATCGGGTAAATGGGGTAATATTGGGTTGTAACAGGGAAATATTGGTCTACTATTTCCCCGTTATTACCCATGGGTTTGATATTACCCGGTAATAACTCCCGTTATTACTCGTTACAACCCGGGTAATATCGGGTAAAATGCCCAGTGGGATGGTTGTATTTGCCTAAAGGCACCCCCTTGAAATATATGTTTTTATTGGTCTATATCCACTTTTACAGGTAAAAACACCTTTAAGGACAACACCTCGGGAATTCCAGATAGCAAAAGAGATTCTTAAAAAAAGTTGAAATTCCGACAAAAAATCCTGAAATCAGGAAAAATCCCGACAAACCTCACCCCTGCTATTCACTAACTAAAAGCTACATGTAGTAAGTGCATGTACTAGTAAAATTTAGTAAATGCAAAGAAAAGTACGTATGCTATGTTTGAAGCTATTATGTGTTAGGGAATGTCTCAAATGTCAGAATGCCTGGATGTTCCAGCGAGAACACTGTCCGTTCGAATAAGCCAGTTCGGTATTTCAACTGCGCATGTGCATGATGACATCTTATCCCGAATGACCCGCGTGACCCGACGCGCGCGTGTGAACGCAAAAGGTGGTCGCACAATGCGCACGTGTTACATTAAATCAGAACGGGCGTTCGCGTAACATGGCGTGACATTACGTCAGCAATTTTATCCCAAATAACCTTTGACCTTTGAGATACCGAAGTGGCTTATTGGGAACACAGCGCGGTCCTGTATTGGAACAGTGCTTTCTCAGGAACAGAGCATGCTCTGGCTGGATGCATTGTGAACACAGTGTTCTTAAAAAGGAGCATTCTACGGGGAACAGGAATGATCCAACTTTTGAGATGCTCCCTTGTAACACCTCATCCACAGATTATGTATCTTGATTGGTTTAGAGCATGTCACATGGTACATACCTCTTCACATGTCGCATATTTGTAATATGACTCGCCCACACCCCAAAAGGCTAGCCTCTGGTGCCCCAAAAGGCTAGCCTCTAGCGCCCCAAAAGACTAGCCTTTGGCACCCCAAAAGACTAGCCTCCACCCCCCCACTCCCCCCCCCCCCCAAAAAAAAAAAATCCCATTACTACCAAAGCAATATACTTGTAGCAACCACAGATCCTATGTAAAATTTATGCATTTTTTGCAGTAGATAGATCTAGGAATACATGGTCCCATCGTTATGTATTATTCTGAGTCAAACAACACATTATAAACAGGTAGTGCAACTTATTTTGGGTATCCACAAGCATTTTCTGAAGTGGGGAAATTTCTCACAGAATTTGTCAATCCCAGAGTTTTAATCAAGTCAATATTTAACAAGCCAAATCTCAAGTCAGAACACAAGCTTCATCAGCGAAGGAACAGTGACGGAGGAATGCTTATCACAGTTCATTCGAATAGCTTGTGACTTGACTTGAGATCAGACTTGCAATTTGACTTGTGATGATTGAGTTGTTACTGTACTTGCAATGACTTGATTACAACTCTGTTCAATCCATAAATGCTGGTAAAAGCTTAATCTATGTCCATAATACATGGATGAGATGTTACAGAACCAAATACAAAGATATTAACTACTTTCACAATGCTCACAGTAATAAAACTAGCCTCCTCTGCTGATTCCTGTAGTGTTCTATTGACCTCAGGCAAATCACCCCAGGAGGCCGGTTTTACTGTCAGTCTGAACAGTCATTATTTGTGTACTAGGTTTTGAACCATGTGAATGGATAGAAGAAACACTCTTGAGAAAAAAAGAAAAAAAGAAAAAAAGAAAAAAAGAAAAAACCACCGATGTCAGCATCAATCTTTTCTGGATCTATCCCCTCCTAGAAACAGCTATATGGATGTAAACTGTACAAGAGGGAAAAACTAAAATTTGCTTAAGGGCCGGTCACACCGGCCACGATAAGGATAACGAAAACGATGCAAATAAACGCTCTCTATTGGTGGGTGGAACGCGCGCGTGATACGCACGCGAACATTTCAGCAATCAATGCCGTTTATTCTCACCGTTTTCGTTATCGTGGCCAGTGTGACCGGCCCTTTAAACTCTAAAAGTAAAAATCTACCCGAAACCAAAATGCACGGTTTTGCTTGAGGAAATATACACAACATTGACAATTGATCTATTTTGAGAGAAAAAAAAACACGTCAAATTGTCATCACATGAACGCATCACCTATAGTTCTACCATGGCTCGGTCATCAGAATTTAATAGTGGCTCGTAGGAGCTGGATTTTCCTATTTAGTTTACTAGTTGTCCAGTGAATATAAGGTTACCAGACTGTTGCAGACTAATTTTCAGGGATGCCCGTCTTCCCGCAACTACAGGATTTGTCAAATTTCCAACGATGTTCCTGGAACCAACCCAAACTATCAAAAACTAACATAATCTCCTGGTCTTTTGTTTTAATGCTTCACAACAAATTTAAAAACATTTCTTTGCATTTTTTTATGCATATATATATATATATATAATATGTGCATGTGCATGTTATGATGTGTATCCAGAAAAAGGAATATGAGAATGACATGAAGGCAGAAAATGCCCTCGATTGGCGAGCCGCCCTCGGTTGAAAAGAATGTTTGAAAATCACTGACCGAGGTTTCAAACAAACGAAACCAATCAGAAAGGCGATGGGTGGCCCTTGGAGTACAAAATAAACAAAGCTTTGCACATTTTCACGTCGATATGATCAAAACATATCGACATCATAGCCGACTTTTTGGCCCAGAATTTCAATTCTCATCATGTTCTCCACTGAAGTTTCCAGTACGAAAATGACTTGATGTCTTGGATGTAATTTTCTACTCAAAATGGACATGAGGATTAGGGGGGGGGGGGGGGATGTGATTCTGACAATGAGCATCCAAAATCACATCCAGAGCCCAGAATCAGAATGACGTTTTTAGCTGTGAAGCCAAGAAGTCACATTGCACTCTTTGTCAAGGTGTGACAGTAGTTTGCGGGATTCATGTGCGATTCTGGAAAGAGTTGAATGTGAGTTTGTGCACCAATCGTTGCAATCCCGTCTGCCCAATCCGACTCCCATTTTAAATAGAAAATCACCCCCTAGGGGTTCGGGGCGTGACGTTCAGTTTAACTCTACGATTCACTTATGGTTGGTGGCATGAGGGGTTGTCTACTGTGGTGATGACCATCTCAATTCCACGCTGCTGCAGTTAGGGGGATTGTTTAAGTGCTCAGGGGTTGTCCATGGTGGCGCTGACGATCTCGATCCAGTGCTGCTGCAGCTTGGAGATGGCTTGTTAAGTGCTCATCAGGGGTTGGCCATGGTGGCGCTGACGATCTCGATCCCGTGCTGCTGCTGCAGCTTGGAGACGGTTTGTGAAGTGCCTAGGGGTTGTCCATGGTGGTGCTGACGATTTCAATTCCGTGCTGCTGCAGCTGAGCACGCAGCAGTGAGTTCTCGTTCTTCAGTTCTTCCACCTGTTGCTTAAGCAACTCGTTGTCGACGGAGATGCGCTCATGCTCCTTGACGGTCTCGGCCATGCGCCCATTGGAGCTTCGCAATTCATTGATGAAGTCGCAGGTTTTGGAGAGAATACCGCCTTTGCTTTGCTGTTGAATAAATTTATTTATTTATTAATTTTTGTATTTATGAAGGTCTTAACTCGATCCTTAACAGAAAATAAAGTTCAGCAACTTTTTCCCCAAGCAAAATTCAGATTAGGACTAGCTAAAGCGTAACATGATGCTATAAAAAATTTAGCCTCAAGCTAAGAATGCATCTGCTAAGCAAATGTGTGTACTCTATATAACCAATAAAGATATTCCAAAATGGTTTTTGGTTCTGGACATCTAATTGAATGGCGATTTGAACTCATTTCCCATATGGAATTGCCCACAGTAACTCCACCATGTTTTGTGAATACATGGCTATGGACAAGGCCATTGAAGGAGTTTCACCAGGCTTTAGAAAAATGAATTTGTATTCGAGTCCCTGCAAGTCCTTTCGCAAGTCCAGTCAGAAGTCCTTTCATTAAGCCGGTCACAAGTAACTGGATAAACAATGACAAAGGATTGCCTTTGTCAAAGCTCATTTGAATACTGAGCTTGTGATTGGAATTAGGACTGGAGGGCTTGTGAGGGACTTGCAGGGACTTGCAGGGACTTGTGATGGACTTGTGATGGACTCGAATACATCTCTGGTCTTAAGACGTTCGTCAAAAAATTTAATAGGCCGAGTCTACGAAAAAAGCACTGCGACACTATCTGGTTAAGGGACAACCGCACCTGTGATTTGGCTTGGTCTGACGCACATTCAGGGACCAGCTTGGAAAGTCTGACAATCCAATTATTGATCTTGTCTCTTCTCCTCCGTTCGACTTCATTGTGTGTCGCTCTTCTTCTATCGTCCCTCGCCGTGCGAGCCCCGTCAATTTTACTTCTTCCGTGGGGAAAAATGTGAAAGAAGTCAAGAATGAGGGCAAATAAAGGAAAAACCCTTTAAAAAAAAATGATTCAATCAAAAAGATATCCTTCAAATATGCTATCCGGAATAATTTTGGTGTCAAGAGCCGCATTAATTAGGGGTGAGATTTGAGGAAAATTATAAATCCACAAATCACTCAGAGGCATTTGATTTGTATGGCGTGGCTGAAAAATGCATAAGAAAACGGTTAAAAATGGAACAAAAAATAGGGTCAAAAAATTAGCTGGCCTGACGTTTCGAACTTAAGTAAGTTCTTTCTCAAAGGCAAATGATGTGTACAAGAAACAAACATGTAGGGAACACACATGCATGAGGGGGTGGGTGGAGAAACACAAAAGAGGGATGCAAAGGAGAGTGGCAGTGGGTAAACATCAAAGGGATGGGAAAGGACAGCCAGGAAGAAAGGAACAAAGACGTGTGGTTAGGGTAAGGATGAAGGAGTGGAGGGATTAAGATGAAGGATGAAGCTGGGGAAAGGGGACAAAGGAGTGTGGTGAAGGGGGAGGGGGGTGTTTAAATAGAAGGTGGTAATAGGGCAAGAGAAGGAACAAAGGGAAGTGGCAAGGATAAACAGGAAATGGAAAGACAACCCCATGTGGCCAAGAGACCCCAAGAGGGTTTGCCAGGAGGATAGGGTCATTACAATTATAAGAAGAGGTCATTTTGCAATGATGAAAACAATTTAATGACCAAAAAATCTTCTGGAAATCTGGAAGACGTCTCACAAAAAAAACTGAAATCAGAGAAAATCAGGAGAAAACTCATCCCTGATTAATTTATCTAAATGTATAATATTACCCTACTGACCCCAAAGATTATTTGTCTTTTTAACAAATGGCTTGCCATTAACTAGTTTTATGGTGAAAAGTAGTGGTTGTATGTTACTGGGGGGGAAAAAAGGACACTCAATTTACATATAGGGTATATAGAACCATGTCTGACTCCCACTTGGACCAACATTTTCCCCCCGTAACTTACGGCGTGAATGTGTGTGTTCGCGGGGCGATCGTTCTCTGTGCAGCACCCTGGAGGACATCTTGCGGTGACATCATCACGTAAAACTGACCTGGAAGGCAAATTTAAGGAAATCGATATGTAAAGCTCCCAAGACAAGGCCAAGTCGGGAAAAAAATAAATAATAATAACAATTTAGCAACCCCGGCTCCTTCCCTTTTCATAAAGGTTTTGCCTCCTGGTTAACCCTCTTAAATACCGACACCGCCATAGCCTCGATTTGAAAAAGACCACCTGGCCAGTTGTCACATTCCTGCGCGTACTCAATCCATTCATCTTTCAACTACATGTATATTGTTCTTGAATGGGAGTGTAATAAATAGATGGAGCTATTTTAAACAAGGCTTTCATTTGCATGAATGGGGCTCCGAGCAGGATTTGAACCTGCGACCTCCGGAATACCGTACCTGCGCTTTAACAACCGAGCTATCTTGCCTATGTTGACAGTCTCCCAAATTGTCAGTGTCTTTGTTCAAGTGGGGGGGGGGGGGGGGGGGGTTGTCAGAAGTCATACCCCCACAATGCTGTATAGCCGGGGATCACGCCCAGTTTTACGATACAACCCGGGAAGCGACATTGTGGGATCACTCAATGAGGATACGACCTTTCAACTTATATAATTCGGATATTTTTGGATATTCTTCTTCTAGTTTTTCTTCTTTTTCTAGTTTCGTATTCGCTTCTTCTTTTTTAGGAGGAGAGCCAACTTTGTACAGGGGTGAGATTGGCCCAAAATGAAAAATCCACGAAATCCACGAAATCCAACGAGGACCCCAGATCAACTGAAGGCACCCCCCTAAAATATCCGTTTTTATTGGTCTATATCCACTTTTACAGGTAAAAACACCTTTAGGACAACACCTCAGGAATTCGAGATTGCAAAATAAAATTCTTTAAAAATTCTACAATCCTGACAACAAATCCTGAAATCAGGAAAAATCCTGACAAATCTCACCCTTGTTTGTAATCTCTTACCTCCTGCAGATGTGGCATTTGCCAGGGATGACTCGGCCTGTTGAGTAATGATGTTTGGGTCTGCCACGACAGCCGAATTGCCAGGAAAGTAGGTGAATCTGGTCTCACCGGGAGGAGCATCCGACGTCGGACTCTCCCCATTGCTGAAGGGACTTTGGATGACCTGAGTATAAAGGTGATAGGGATTGGAAAATTAAACACAGACTATAGTCTAGTCATGGACTCCCTAGTTTGTTACCTTTTATGTGATCCCCTAGGGACTGAACACAGACTAGTCTAGTCATGGACTCCCTAGTTTGTTACCTTTTATGTGACCACCTTGGGACTGGACACAGACTAGTCTAGCGTTGTTTCCTTGCCCCCCCCCCCCCACCCCCCCCCCCCCCCCCCCGCAGTTCCCCCCCCCCCCCACAGTTCCCCCCCCCTCCCCAGTTTCTCCCCAGTTTCCCCCCAGTTTCCCCCCAGTTTTCTCCCCAACACTTTATCTACAAATAGATTAATTTTGTTTATTTTCTTCTCTGTTAAGATTCCTAACAAGTTGAAGATAGAGATTGAATCATCGGTTCTGTGGACACATTTTGGGCCAATTGAAAGCATGATAAACATTGGTACTTTTGGCAGACAAAACACGCCACACATGCATTTATACAGCCGTATATAGATAGTGTGCAGCCAACGTCTTTGTACATTTGTTATACATCTGTTATACACCATTCTGCGGTTTGATACATTTCTCATTCATAAAAACAACTACACTTCTAAGTTGCTCTAGTGGCTTATTTCCGGACCATTGACAATGGGCACGCACGCGTACACAGCCTTTTAGTTGCTATTTAGTTATTGGGCTCTATGCATACATGTCGAACACTACTGTTACGGTTACGGTACTTTGCCCTCCAAAAATATTTCCTTTCCCCCCGATTTCCCCCCAAATTTTAGAGTCTGGCGCCGCCACTGGTGAGCACTATAAAACAACTGCATGAACAACGGAATTGATAACACAATCTCCTACATCATCTATTTTTGAAAGACACTGGACTGGATAAGAGGGGTGGAGCCTCTATGACGGGCTAATTATGAATCACCATGTGACTGTGATATGACAGGAACCTGCCAATCACATGCAGCGATTAATACTTCCTCTCGAGGCCCATCACCACTCCCACGGGATAAATGGATTACATGTCAATTCAGCAGGTACATGGTACATAGGGGGAGAGGTGGGGGGGGGGAGGTGGGGAGGGAGAGGTGGGGGGGGTGGAGAGGTGGGGTGTAGGGGAAGGGGGAGAAGAGGGTGTGTATCCCCAAGTATTTCAGAAACAAATAAGCTGTTTTAAAGATGCTATGTACATTTTGGGTGTGATACCCTGAAAAATAAATTTCAAATTGAATTGCCTAATTTGTTAGCATTATAGGTAAGTGATAAGCTCTCCCATGAGAATTTCAACAACAAAAATCGACTGAAGAAAAGCAACACAGTTAATTAGTTTTGATTTTTGCCACAGGTGCGGGATGCTCCTATACCTACAGTGTTAATGTTTGGGACAATCATCGCGCATTAAGTTAAGACCAAATACATTTTTTTTCCATTCAAAAATAGTTTTCCCTCAATTGTTCATTTCCATTGAATTGACATTTTCAGCCAGAGCACAGCTTTTAAATACTTCTTGCAACTTATTTTTGTGAACAAAATATTCTCATTTTGAAACGTAAACCACGACTTTATCTTCTGCACAAATGTAAACAAGAGCAGACTGTTGTCATGTGTTCCCTTAGGCCGAGAATCCATGTATCCGTATTGCGTTATGCCTAAAAAATGAAATTACATAGAACGCAATACGCATTGCGGATGATCCATTGCTTTCCGTGTAATTTCATTTTTACGCATAACGCAATACGGACACATGGATTCCCGGCCTTAGTTGTTAAAAAATATGCCATTTCCCACAAAACTCGTCAACATCTGCTTAACCCAAAAAAAAAAAAAAAAAAAAAAAAAAAAAAAAAAAACCCAAACCCAAACCCGAAAACCAAAAACCAAAACCCCAAACCCAAACCCAAAAACCCAAACACCTTAACCAAAAACCAAAAAACAAAAAATCAAAAAACCCGAAAACCAAAAACCCAAAAACCGAACCCCAAACCCAAAAAACCAAACCCGAAAACCAAAAACCAAAAACCCAATCCAAACCCCCAAACCCAAAAACCCAAAATCCCAAACCCCTTAACCAAAAACCAAAAAACCCCAAACTCAAACCCTAAAACCAAAAACCCGAAAACCAAAAACCCAAAAACCGAACCCCAAACCCAAAAAACCAAACCCGAAAACCAAAAACCCAAAAACCCAAAACCCAAAAACCCAATCCAAACCCCCAAACCCAAAAACCCAAAATCCCAAACCCCTTAACCAAAAACCAAAAAACCCCAAACCCAAACCCGAAAACCAAAAACCCAAAAACCGAACCCCAAACCCAAAAAACCAAACCCGAAAACCAAAAACCCCAAAACCCAATCCAAACCCCCAAACCCCCAAACCCAAAAACCCAAACCCCTTAACCAAAAACCAAAAAACAAAAAATCAAAAAACCCGAAAACCAAAAACCCAAAAACCGAACCCCAAACCCAAAAAACCAAACCCGAAAACCAAAAACCCAAAAACCCAATCCAAACCCCCAAACCCAAAAACCCAAACCCCTTAACCAAAAACCAAAAAACCCCAAACTCAAACCCTAAAACCAAAAACCCGAAAACCAAAAACCCAAAACCCAAAAACCCAATCCAAACCCCCAAACCCAAAAACCCAAAATCCCAAACCCCTTAACCAAAAACCAAAAAACCCTAAAACCAAAAACCCGAAAACCAAAAACCCAAAAAACCCCAAACCCAAAAACCCAAACTCCAAAACCCAAAACCCAAACTCCAAAACCCAAACCCAAACCAACTTTACCTGAGTGACTGCCTGGGCGCCTTGGGGGAATGACGTGGTGGTGACGACGTTTACCGCCGATGCACTGTTGTTGGCATCAGGGTCAACCTGAACTACACGATATGTCACTTGGCTCTGACCGTTGTTGTCGGTGCGGAACTGGTACTGTGGAATAGATCAGGGAGTCTGGAGTATTTAGACGAGTATATGCAATTGGAATAAAGCTGAATAGACAGTATAAAGCAAACGTAACAATTTCTATCAGTTTTCTTCCTGAATGGGGGAAAACATCATATCAATTGTGGCTTTGCACGGAGGCAACAAGTTTGATCTGTTAAAAACGTCTTTGTAACATGAACAGAAAGTTGAAAAATTGACATTTAAGCCAATTTTTGTTTAGATTTTCAGCATTTTTACAACCAACAAGCTTCCTTTCTATCATACTTCAGTGAATTCTCAAAACATTGTTTTTGGGGGATTTCCTTTTTGCACCGAGAATATAGTGCACTAACATTTCAGAAACACCCATAATCTCAATTTTCAAAATTTTGTGACTTTCCACACGCAAATTACGAGAACAGTTTCAGAAATAACAAACTTGCCCAACAGTGTTGGACAGGTCAAGTTTTCCAGGAAAACCATATACGAAATTTTAAGTCACTTTTGGGTGTGATTTCAGAAAACAAATCCTGTTTCACCTCGGCTACTTTTACAACTTCCCAAAACTCTAGAACGCAAAAAAGCTTTAACAGCTCATACAATTCTCTCCACCTACATGAATATTCTCGCCAAAGGTCGCCGAGTTAGCAATGACTGAAGGGTCTTCCGATCCCGAGCCAATCTCCCCTGCAAAGAAATGTACTCATGAAACAGCTGTCTGCTACTCAAAACAAAACATGAAACAGTCTTCTGCCTTTTAACACAAAGCAAAAATTAAGGTCTGGTGGACACTCAGCAACTGACTACCCAGGATAAATGCGATCTGTGTGAATATCTCGGTGGATAAGGATTAGACGAAAGGGTACATACATACATTACAATATGTGTACATTAATACAAAGCAGTGAAAGTTCTATAGACATGGTAGACACACAAAATTAATTCAATGGTTATAAATGGTAACCTGCCTGCCATTTTGGCATTTTGTTAAAAACCAGAAAAACATTTCCTTTTTTAGAAAATAATAAAAAGAGAAAAAAATATAAAACCTGTACTTTTGACTTGAACTTACCATCGTCTTTACCTTGTAGCTCTTGATCACTCTTTTCTTGTCCGCTAAAACAAAGAGAAATTGTAATTAATGTCATGAATCTTACATTGCTTAATTCTTAGTACATAACACCGTTTTCGAAAACATGCATTCTCTTGCTGACATGCTCAAGCTCCTTTTGAGTTTGAGTCGAATTCATAGAAAGGACTTACATTGGAGAAACCATTGTTTTGTCAAATGACTCCAAAACTAATCAATAACAAAACTGACCTAAATCCATAAATATCTGAAATTTTTGTTTCAAGATTTACCTATTTACATGTACTTCACCATTCACAGCCATCGTGTCCAGAATACTCTATTCCTCATTTGAAACTTTCTTAACAACCACAAAAGTCAATCTTTGCGACAAGGTGTCTTCACAACCACAGTATCATTCCGCAGAACTGCCAGTTACTAACGAACGTGATCTCTTTAATGACTCAGCCTCCCAAAGCCTGTACCGCGCCTTAGCCCACCACAAGGATCCCAGAATGTTTTCCGTGGCCTTTTTAAACTTGTCCTCAAAATCCTTAGGGTGCGTTGTCGGCGCTTGTCAGCAAATTTAAAACATTCATGCTTAGTTAGAGCAACGTGACTGATGTCTATTTATAAGCTGATCAGTCATAATCCTTTCTATTTTGAGGGCAGTCTGGAACAGTCACAAAGTGACTGACTTGTGCGGCCTTCCCAGAAATATCCCACAAACTGAAAATAATCCCACAAAGGATTTCAAGTCGGTTCACTGACTGCAGGAAACTACTCGTTAAGAAAACCCCTTGGCAAAATGGATTCGCCAGTTTTCAAACGCGTTGATTGGCTGAAAGTAAGCACGGGAATGGACCACTGTGACAAAGAAGGGGTGGGCAGTTGGGTAATCTAATAAAGCGGGGTGATGAAGACAGGACGTGATACATGCGAAAGTGCTGATGGTAAGGGCCACCTGACAGCACGTTTAGCACATGTGACTCTGAGGTAATGGGGAAGGTAATCCCTTGATAAGCTATTATCTCCGCTGAAAGTGTACCTAAATATGAGAATACACTGCATGCTAAATATACGTCAGGCCTGGAGAGGCAAATGGGCAAGTCCACACTGAACCTTAAACCCTGTGCAATTTTTGTTAGAACCTTCCTGAATAAATCCTCCGATACCCAACAGGGGTGTTCATTTTCGAAGAATTTAGTATTCGATTATTCAAAACTGTGTTTGACCGAATATTCAAATCTCGCCAATCAAGTTTTTCATGCATCAGCACTCAGCTGCAACGCGGCATGCCACGCCAATGAAAAGTTGCACAGCACGCAAAGCATGGTGGTGTTTTATGCGCGGCGATAGGTATTATGGACCGCCTGATCAACTTTTGCCTGTGCCTGTTGTATCAAGATCATTACAGGTACATATAACGTTCTGATAACAAGAAACCAAACTAAAGCCTGCCTTTTTGCAGTAATTAGGCCCATTTTAAAAGTGTCAAGGGTTTTATGGACGGGAACAATAAACCTCCTTCCTCAACAAATTACCGTTGACAAAAATGCGGCATTTGACACTGCTAAGCGGCGTAACTTTTCTATTAAAATAGCATCACAGTCGTATCTGTACATATATATTTTTCCGAATATTCGAACCAGTAAAAAGGTATTCGAATATATTCGGTTGACGATCGAATATTCAGTATATTCGGGACTGCCCTAATTAGGGCTGTTCATTTTTTAATAATTTAGTATTCGATTATTTGAGACTAGGCTTGACCGAATATTCGATACTCGCCGATTAAATCTTTCAGGTGTCTGCTGCAACTGCATGCCAGTGTTTTACATGCAACGATCGATATTATAGACCACCCGATGGACATTTTTTGCAATGTATCAAGATTATTATGAGTATGTATAACATTCTGATAACAAGAAACCAAACTCCAACCTGAGATTTTGCAATTATTATTTAACCTCTGTCCAAAAACAAATGCGGCATTTGACACTGCTAAGCGCCGTAACCTTTCTATTAAAATAGAGTCGTATCTGTACGTGCATTTTTTTTCGAATATTCAAACCAGCAAGCTATTCGAATATTCGGTGGATGATCGAATATTTGGTTGATATTTGAATATTCACTATATTCGGGACAGCCCTAACACGGATGTGCCCAATAGGCTTATACCGCACAGCAAGTCCGCCTCGAGTAATTTAATAAAAGCTCTGTTAATTGCACTATTAATTGCAGAAGCCAGCTTGAACAAAAGAGTGCATCTATATTGGAAAATACCACCTGGAAGTTAAAGTAAAAAAGGCATCCCTCCTGTTTTCTTTTTGTTGTGGAGGGAGGGGAGGGGGGAATCTGCAGCCCTAAAAAAGAAAAAAAAGCTTTTTACATTCTTGGTTGCTTTCATGCAGTCTTGTAGACTTGACTTGCTGACTCGGACTCGAGTACGACTCGTGTTGCGATTTTTTTGACTTGAGACTTGACTTGGGAAAAAGAATGAATTGGGACTTGACTTGACTTGAACAAAATCTACTTGGGACTTGACTTGACTTGACTTGACTTGACTTGCTGACATTAACACTTTTGTTTATAAAACAATTAAACTTTTAGGCGTACACACATATCAGTTGAAACAAAAATTTGCCAAGCCTGCAGTGCATAGCGAGCTGGGTGTCCAGTACGTATGTGGGGCCACAGCACTGGCCGACTGCATGGAGAATCGTCAAAACGGCATGCCAGGTTGATTTTGTACAGTGCATGCCGTGCGTGCAAGCCTATGCATAGTCACTAATTGGAATTTTAATTTACTATGTGCAACAATTAACTTGAGACTTGGTACTTGACTTGACAAAATTTGACTTGTGACTTGACTTGAGAAAAAAATGACTTGGTTACAACAAGGGCTGTTGTCGTTGGCGATTTTTCTTGTCGACATGTCGGCAAAATAATACTCTGACGTCGACAAATTGTCAACAAAGGCAAGTTACAAGTCAGGTAAATCAATCGGGCATTGACTACACGTAAAACGTTGTTTATATTACTGAAACGCGGATGTGAAGTCCGATTTCTTACCTTTCTTCTTTACTGTAATAATTGTTGAATTCCTTGTCATTTCCGACGTTCATAGTTAAAGGTAAAGTAAATCTATTATTTAAAACAACAAACATTGTTCTTCTGCAAGCCCCGATCCCGTTCTTGGCAATGTTTTAATTTGGAAATATCATGTCATGTATTAAGCAAGGGCCATGCGCAGTGTGACCAGAAATTCCCCAGGCTATTCATTAGAACAGCTCGCACAAAAATCGGTTTGGACACAAATTGCGTGTGATGTTTTCTATTTTAATTTATTTTTGTCGACAATGAGTCATTTGTATTGACATGTCGGAAAAATGTCATTGTCGCCAACCTTGTCGACAAAAGGCCTGTCGACAACAGCCCTAGTTTATACAACACTGCTTTCATGCCTCTAATGCCCCTATGGGATTTGTATAATTGTCAGGCTGAATTTGTCAAGTCGTGAAGTAATTATTAAATGACTAAAGCTGAGTGTATTTCTTTTATTTGACATCTTATCCAAAAGTAAGTAAAAAAACTTTTTCTGAAAAAACAAATTCCTGGGTGAAACTTGAAAAGCACAAACATATTTGTTTAAAGAATTATAAGCATATCAAATGTTGTCAAATCCCCTATAAAACAAAACAAACACGTTTATGTTCAAGAGTTTAACACTTTAGTTTTTAAGACCCTCTTTTAAATATTTATTTCACAAAAATGTTAAAGAACTGAAAGTGCATCAGTGTAGTTGTGGATTTTCTTTCCTTATAATAATAAGGAAAGAAAATCCACTTTTGTGACCTGCTCTACAAAAAAGGGTATTATGTCGCACTATGTGAAAACACACAGGGCTGTTTTATGTGAAGCGGGCGAAAAAATCTTCACATAAGTGATTTTTTGGCTTATGGTTTGTTGGCTTCTGTTATATCTATATTTTCATAATATATTTTCAGAAACATTAACGAATAAAGATGACAAAATAAATGTTGCTAAAAAATGAATACTATCTTTGCAGTTTTTGTGTTTAAAGGCCTATATCTCTAAACGCACTTCCGTTAACTTGGAAATTAGGAGTATACAAAATGTCAAGATATCTTGAGAACACAAAATGCCACAGGGGTCAAACCTACACCAAATTAAAGCTTAGGATGTGACAAATTCACTATATATAACCCATTTTTCAAATTTTGCAACATAATACCCCTTTTTTGCAGAGCCAGTCACTTTTGTAACAGAACTCACCTCAATTAGCTGGTAGTGATATCCTCTTGATTATCAGTAAGATTATGTTTACAGAAAGAGGGCAGCCGCCAGGGATTTGTTTTTGAGCAAAGACACAAAGACAAATGCAGACAAAACACTTGGAAAGAACTGCTCGTCAAATATGGCACTGACAGTGACTTTAATACCCCCCACCAAAATGGATCAAGAACAGCAAAATCTTAGAAAATAACCAACACTCCTTGATAACAACTGTCTAAACATGTGGCACAACCCGTTATTTCAAGATTTATGTTAGCCAAATCTGTCCAAAAAAAATGATGCAGAAATCAACATGTATGTGAACAGTTTGAGTCACCAAGGACATCTAAAAATTCTAAACAAAATTCAAAAATTTAAAGGTTGTGCCAAGTGTCTATAAAATTCTGAACACAGATGGGTAGTTATCTTTTAAGATTTTTTGTTCCTGACTGATTTTGGTGGGGGGTATTTAAGTAGAATCTTTTCGTCGCTGATTGGCTGCTGAAAAGTTGTGTCGTTACTACCGATTTCTGATTGGTTAAAATGATTGGTTAAGACGATTCAATTATAGTCAAAACACTGCAGTAATCAAACGGTGAATGAGTGTCCTCCAGTGTTAGCTTATTGTCAGAACTTAAAAATGGCATGCAGTTTTCAAATTCGGCACAAGCGGGCAGGAAAGTTTCATTTCTTTTCTCAGAAATGTTGTCAAACTTTTTAAAACTAGAGTTGTTAGGATTTAGGAGCGATTGCAAAGTCATTTTTGAATGATAACAACTATTTAACAACTAAAACGGAAATTGAGGTGTTCTGGATGTGCCATAAAATAAACGAAAAGTATCCAGTATCCAGTACTGACTTTTTGTCAGCATCGCTGGTAGTCCAGTGGTAAAGGGGAACTCTTGTAAATGTTTCGGTGTTATTATCAATGAAACTTTAAGTTGGGGCCCACACGTTGAATACGTCAAGAAAACCGTTTGCCAATCCGCGACCATGTTCCCCAAAGCAGCCTCCACTCTCTTTTTGTTAGCTTAGTTATGCCATCTTTAGATTATTGTGGGAGGACGGTACACATCTCACGACAATATTCTTAATAAATGTCTGAAAAGAGCCGCACGGATAATCCTTAAGTGTGCATTCTTAACTCCTTCAGCCGATATGTTTGCTACAGTTAATTGGATGTCATTTTCTGAAAGAGTGGAGTATAAAAAGGCTATTCTTGTCTACAAATGTATTTACAAAATTACTCCTTTGTATATATGACAAATCTGTTTACACCACTTATTCAGAATCGTGAAAAGAGACAATTCACTGACATGGCGCTGAAGATTCCTTTTTGCGAAAAAAGAATGTTATGCCTCAAGCTTTGCTGTAACAGGTACAATCATATGGAATAATTTGCATATCATGTACAGTTGAGAACCATGACTTCTCTGTCTGACCTCGTTCAAATCTGAACTACGTCAAACGTTCCTTCAGTAATATTTCCGCAAATATGTATTTTTTCGCTTTCTTCATTGATTATACAAATCTAAATCTGTGCGGATCTACGGAGTTTACAAACTTGGTTGCCATAACAAAAGAATTGTTCGCGTTTTTTCGCCCCTCCCGTAATCAGCGAATATTATAGCCATATATTTTTTTGATGTCACAAAATATTTTCCAAATTGTTTGTGTTCACTTAACACACCTCATAATTAGCAATGTTGTTTCACACTCTACATGTAGTTGTAATAATAGTTGTACAATATTTATACTAGTTGCTTAACAATTATGCATTAAACAGTGCTGTTATTTTATTGTATTGTATTTATAATGTTTTTACTTGTACTAGACTGTCTACATTACATGTGTGTATTCATTTGTAATTGTCTTGTAAAAGTTGTATGCAGGGCCCCAATGGAAACCAGTTTTAAACTGTTTGGGCATACCCTGGGTATTGAACGGTTGATGTAGTAAATAAATAAACTACATCAACCGTTCAATATACGTCACTGAACATGCTGAAAGGAAAATCAATGGCAAAGTGACACAAAATGCTGGACATGCTGCTGGAAGTCTGGCATGTCTAAAAATCCGGACATGCCTGTAGGCTGTGAAGGCAGTAAACTTACTGCAGATGGGGGCCTCAGGACAAAGTGATATGATTGACGTGTCACGATGTTGAGAAGTGACCGATTGTTTACTAGCTAAAAATTACTTACAACATGACCGAGACCGACGATGGACGCTGCGCGATTCGTCATGTTCGTGGAATCGTGCACACTGCTGTACATCTGCTTCATGTTCTTTACCAATCATGTCGTTACGCACTCCCGCAAAATTCCTACGATTTTTCTTCCATAATGTCCACTTATCCTCACCGATTTGCCACTCAAAAATGACAACCAATCTTTCTTACCTGGGTTCGAGGGCTTGTTCTAACATATCCATGTGGTTTTGGCGAAACAGGGAGCCGCAAACGAATCAGGGATACAGTAGAAAGTCACGGGGCCAAACACTGGGTCATGTGGGTGTACATGTGACATTGAACGAAAAATGGCCGCTTCGGAAGGTTTCATCGTGTTCGTATGCTTTTGGATGGGGTGTCTTTTCCTGAATATATCACTCCGCACAGTGCATTACATTTCAGCATTTATCATGATATTTGTCATGATTTGTTCCAAATATTTTAGTGATATATTTATAATTATTATTTATTTTCATTAATGTTTAGAAATTGGGTCTTTCAAAACTACTTTGCATTATGGTCCGAGGGTTTATTTTGTGCTGGCGCGGTAATTATCTGTAAATGCTACAAGAATTCGTGCAGCGGTCGCGATAAACGAGTGACATCATGGCACCACCTGATTCCAGCCAATCACATGACTTGGATAAAGCGCACATATAGTACCATCACATGAATCGTAGATCATTAAAATTTGTCTCGAAATCGTAGCATTCGGTCAAAGTTCAAGTGTTTTTAAAATGCTTATGACTGGCTTTCTTTGTAGAGGATAACCGGGGCATGTTCTAGGTGTATAGCTGCATTAGTGCATTTTGTAATGTAACTGCATGCATTTTGATAGCTCAAATTTCAAAACTTTTGGGAAGCATGCCACGCCCTATTGCCACGCCCTGCCCTAGTTGCCCGTTCCGCAACCCAAGCCGCGCATTCGTGCCCCCCCCCCCTAAAGAAACATATGGCGCAAATTTTATGGAGCTACTAAGCACACAAAGTTGCTTAGCACAAAAAAGTCTGAAAAAATAGGGCCAACCGTGACCAAAACTCCCGGTTTCCATGGCAAACAAACACCTTGCCCCCCATAAATAAGACAACGGAGGGACCGGGAACCAGTCTACTGCAGAATACTATTCACAAGCATTAATAGTAGGCTCGACATAAAATGAAAATTTTGTTGGCATTTCCGTTTTACGGAATGCATTTTTCATGCAAATTAATTCAAGTAAATCGTTTTGTGCTTTTAATAGCAGCTCCATCCGTGAAATTGGCCCCTGGATTTATTGACCTTTCTTTTTCAAGTGTCATTTTGACAACCAATCATGCAAATTTGAATTATGACGCAATTAACCCTTGGAAACAATTAACCCTGGGAAACACGCATGCGCAGTTTCCAGTGTTTACAAACAAACTGGTGCACAGCTGCTGCAGCTCGCCGAATTTATGCTTCAAAGGAAATTATTCCCTTTGATAGCCATAACTTGCAATAATTAGACACATCACATATACAAGGATTAATCCACCGGACTGCCAATTTCTATGGCACAAGTTTTCCTTGTAATTTACTAATTTACTATGTCTCAATTTATCTGAAAAAAAGTTAACTGGGTTCCATTTTTACCATCGACAAGTTCATTTTTAACAGTCAGATTTTTCCTTTTTTCTAAAATATAAAAGCACAATGTGGCTACTTTTCAACAAAAGACTAAAACTTGAAAACAAAATCATGCGTGAAAAATTAATCGAATTACTTGTTATGTAATAACAGCCCCAACTTAAATGTAGTGTACACGATTGGTAATTCTCCAATTTTATTTTACTGAATTATTACAAAATACCTTACTAGACTGTAAGTTAATAGTAGTCTCAATCATCCTGTGAAATTATGGCACCAGGTGTGCTGTCGTTGTCAAGAAAATTGGAAATTAATATCGTCTTCCAACGATTTCCAGCTGGAAATCGTTGAAAACTGCCCTGTAGCCTTTAGTCAAGGCGCGCGTGGCTTCCCGGACGAGTGGCGCGGGAATAGACTTCTTCGCAAATACAAATACCGCCTGGTTGAGACGTACGTCACAATGGTTAAAAGGGATTGTGGGAAGGAATGAGACTGCTATTTCCTTCCCACAATGCCTTTTTACCATTGTGACGTCTCAACCAGGCGGTATTTGCGAAGTTGTCTATTCAGGGCGCGTCACGTGTCCAGCTGGTACGTAGCCACGCGCGCCTTGACTAAAGGCTATCATCCGCTCGACGGTTAAAAACGAGCGCCGTTTTTCTCTCGTTTTTTTCGCCATCCAACAACGCAAAACTTTGAACAGGTGAGTGGAACGATATTTCCTATAACATACTAACCCCCAAATCCGCCCATTTTTGAAAATTGCAACAATGACCAATCATGTACAAGGCCTTTAAAGGAATGTTTGCAAAACCACGAGCTACGCTTCAATAGAACGCGACTGATGAAAGACGACGGTTAAGGGCCGGTCACACTAGCCACGATAATGACGACGATAACGAAAACGGTGAGAATGAACGCCATTGATTGGTGGAATTGTCGCGCGTGTAATACGCGCGCGTTCCACCCACCAATAGAGAGCGTTTGTTCGCATCGTTTTCGTTTTCGTCATCGTTATCGTGGCCAGTGTGACTGACCCTTTAAAGTGATTATCGTGTTCATCGTTACACGTATTCGTCAATCATTACCATCAGTGGGCCTATCACTGTTATCACTTGGACACCTTCATCTCCGTCGACATAGTAATAACAATTGGCCGCCATGTTGTAGGACAGGCCTGTGATAACATCGGCACTGCGTGTGTCCCACAGCATGGCTGCCACGACGTCATATTCGACACAGTGTATACCGTCCGATTTATGTTTTCACCAATCATATCATACAAGCTATAGCCGCGCTATAGTTTTCAAGGCAATTATTAATCTAAATACATGCTTCAGTCACCTGTTCCTGTCCCATAATAACTGACAACGTTTCTAATAATAGCTAGCGATTTCCTCATAATGTTAGTCACTCTGTCGGCCATCTATAGGCAGTGTGTTTTATACAAGAAACGACGCGGAGCTGAAACTAAATCATTCAACCAACCAAGATTGCCCCCCCCCCCCCCCACACACAAGGTGCCAGGGAACCTTAGCAACGATACAGTCATGCCTTCTATTCAGGGAACACATTGCTTGGGGTGGAGAAAGCTTGCATCCTATTTTGCTATGGCTGGAAAGATTGTAAAACTGGTATTATACTGCACACGACCATCGACCACGACTGAAGTTGTCGAGCCAAACGTTCGTCCCACAAAGTAATTTTGCCAAAGAGAATACGACAAAATGATGCTACACACTGCATGCAGGCCAATTAAAGTGGGGATGGAAAACAGGCGCTGTGGTATCACTGCATGCATTTCAACAGCTACACAGGCCTGCAAGTTGGGATCACGTCAATTTCTGTTTTTGCGACTACGTTTTTCAAACTCATCAGGGGCGGATCTAGCCTTTCATTTAGGGAGGAGTTGTACCATTCACCCACAAAACGTGGAACGTGCCAAAGGCACGTTCCCACTATGGGGGTCCGGGGGCATTCCCCCTGGAAAACTTAAACGTTTTGAAATCCGGGGGCTTTCTTCTGCATCTCGGGCACCGTTTGAATCTGCATAATTTGTGTTTTTTTAGAGAAGAATTTGCTCATATTGCATTATTGGGCTGAAAAATTGCTTATTACAACTTTGCTCAGCAGCCTAAGAGGGGAAATAACAATGGTTTATTTAGGTCCCTAACTTGACGGAAGTAAAAATAATAGGGAAATATGCATAGTTCGTGTAATGTACATTTCGTCGGAGAAACCATAATAATACGACATTGTCATTTTTCCGTAGGCCTATGTCCCCACTTGTTAAACGTGCTAAACATGGCGTCATGTAATTTCTTCGTAGGCCCACTGATTCAGAAACATAAGCCGGTGTCATATGAATATCGCCCATGCATTGCAACACAATTGCGCTTTTGTGATGAAAGCAATGATTTGTGGCAATGACGTAACCGTCAACCTCATATCCCAACCCTAACCCTAACACTACCCTAAACCCTAACCCCTAACCCTATTTCTCACCGTAAACCTCACCCTCGCTCTTACCCAATGTTTCTCATTGTTTTGGTATACGGGGGGGGGGGGGCTACTATAGCTGATCATGCGCCATATAAAACAACAAGTCGTATTTTCAGAGAGTCTGATATTCACGCGACACCTGTCTCTCTTCTGCCTGAAGATCGGCAAAAAGGCTGTCGAACTTTCGGCACGAAGCCGGCAGCTGGTTTCCGACGTCGAATTCCTGCCGTGTCTATATATATTTCAAATACCTCGGGTTTATTTTGATCTGGACACAGCTACAGCAGAACTTGAAGTTAAAATGATTTTGTCCTAATGACCTTTTTACCCCTTTTTTGTCCCGAGTCTATACATGTATTAAGAAACTTGCAATTGTCGATCGATTGCACTTCTACATTAAACTGTAGACTTTATACTATATACTCGCCGTCCTGTAGACTGAGTTGGCTGGGCTTGTTGTAGCCAATGGCTTGAACTTTCTAGACATTTCAGTTGAAAAAAATCCTTTGGCACAAGTTTTCCACCTATGAGACCTATCCGATTTCTCAGGACTGAGTTTTTACGAAGCTGAATTGTTTTAAGCGCATTCAAGGGCCGTCTTGTATTTCGCCATGAGTCCGTGGCCAATGTCATCTCGTCCGAGTTCAAACATGGCGTTGGCCAGATCAACGGCCGTTTCGTGAGGGGGGTTCATCTTTAGACTTCTCATTCGCCAATCCCTCAGGACAGCGAAGAGCCGCTCCCGGGGCGGGAAAGCCCTCTCGATGCTGCCGATGCGGTTGTCTGGGAGACCCAGTGATACCGCCACCACGCGCCAGTCGTTGGAGAGGCTGGAGGCAATATGGAGCAACTCTTCGTCACACAATGGACCTTTGAAAAATATCAAACAGTTCATGCATTGTGATCTGAACATTTACACGGCGGAGAGTACAAAGTAAGAGAACATTTGCGGATATGCAATGTGAAGTGATTAATTCTAATAGTAATAGAGAACTGTAGTTCTGATACGTTAAGAAAAAGTATTTTTTTCTGGACGATGTCCCCCCAAACATCAAGAAATTGTAAATGAAAATAGTGGACGCATTTTTTGGAAACTCCGCAATTTAAAAGCACCGGAAGGTACACGAACTTCCATTTTGTACAGTTTTTCACGACCAAACCGATACTGACATTTTGTTCTTACGGCCTGAACCCCAGTTTAGTTATTACTCCGAATGTCATTGTGCATAAACGGATATTAAACGAAACGATCCATTTTGGGGGATTTGAAAGGAAATTATTTACTGGCCTCACCTTTGGGCGCGGACACAGGGATATCCGAACAGATTCCATAATAGGTGGTCGGGTCTCCGTTTCGTGGCATGGTCACGATGACGTCACTCTGACGCAGTCGGGGAAGGAGTCACGGAAGTGAGACTCGTCTGGCTGAATTGTGAGAAAACTGCAAACGTAAAAATGTGTGCATTCAGTTTCGTTGAACAGACTATGAAAACCAACTTGCCGGGAGACAGCTCAGAATAGAACACGATAATAGGCGCCGGTACGGTATTCCGGAAGTCGCGGATACAAGCCCTACTCTTTCGTTTTTCCAAACAATCAAATATGATCATTTTTCCCTTCTGAATTATTGGCTATATGAGTTTCGTTGAGTTTATTACTGAGAATAAAATACCCGAACACACGGTTCGTTCCATCCATGGCCTGTGTGGACATTTCTTTTAGACACGTTTCAAAATCTTTGGCACTCGCACATTAAACATTTTTGAACGTGAAATTTCAACTGGGATTTCCATTGTACCGTTTATGCGACGGAGGAATATAACCCGAAATTGTCTCTGTAGACTGCTTTTCATGAACTGGAAAACGTTGTGTGGACCTATGCGAGTCCGCAGAACGTGGTGTGCTCTTGCACTGTGCGGACATGTTTGGTTTTGAGCTCCACACAGTGATATACACGTTTACCGGCAGCAACAGTGATGTAGCTAATTACTGCCCTGCCACGCCCTTCCCCCTAAATGACATTCATCACTTCGCTCGGCTGTACACCCACATTTTGTTTCCTTGCTCTCATACTAAAAGGTCTTGGTTACTTTTGTACTTGCGACTCTACAGCCCGCCCCAGAAGAAAAAACTCCGGCATGTTTTAAAAAGAACATGAATTAGATTTAGGCTTTCAACCTCAGCTACACAACGGACCATAAAAATATCAAGGCTTCATGTTTAACGAAAATATTAAAACCAATCCTTCACGTTATTGTAACTTACCAGTTCTAACTTCCAATGATAACTTCAATATTACCTGCAGGGTTGTAAATCAAGGATACGGCGGGTTTAAACTTTGTGGTTCAAATAACTTGATCCTGATGAGTACAGCAGATATCAGACTAGTCATGTGAGCTGTGCACATGTAGCAGTACATGTCAATATCTGCCGTTGCGATGTAAACAATTTCTCGGTAGTCACGGGCTTAGTAGCGGCTTGGTGAGCTTTGGATTGTGTACACATCAGCCCGGAATACCCTTTGCCCTCAACCCGATAAATCCGCTTTTCACAGTTGGGGACAACAATGGCTAGTATTTGATCGGCGAATTACTCATTGTTACAGGCTCAATATAGCACCCAATACTGCGACCACGGGCTTCGCTAGACGGGGTGTGGGACAGGTGCGGCGGAACACTTTTGAAAGTGGGCCGGGGGGGGGGGGGGGGGGGGAGCATAGCAGGTGTCGCGTGAATTTCAGTCACTTTGAAATACGGGCTCATGGTAGTATTGCGCATGCCTGAGTGAAGATAATTAGGAGAGTGACCAGTCACGTGAGAGGGTTTACCCAATAACAGGAAAAAGGAGTCCGATTTTCATGGGAGTCGGATATATTCATATGACACCGGTGCCGGTGTAGTGTGAATTATTTCAGTCACTATGAAATATAATGGGCTCATTGTAGCATGGATGTAGGTAGTATTAAACATCAGCCTAAGTGAAGATGAATAGGAGAGAGGCCAGTCAAGACAGTGTGAAGGTTTAACCAATAATGGGGAAACTAGTCCGATTTTCATAGGAGTCTAATTTTAATAAGACACCGGCCGGCTGCTGCCCTTTTTGATTTTTCTTGTACGAAACTGCCAAAAGTGTGGGGGGGGGGGGGGGGGAGGATTTCCCCCAAGTGGAAAAAGTGGGGGGGGGGGGGGGGGAATGGCCCCCTATCTCCCCCACTGGTTGATTTTTTACATCTATGCACTATATGCACTACAAAAAATAACAGTAGTATACGTCGGATTTATTAATATTTAATAGGGAGACAGTTGCCTTTGGTTATTTTTGGCGAAATACCGAGTTTCAGATAGAAGGGCAGTGGCCAGACCAGGGTCCATTTTTCCTTCAAAATTCACACAATAAAACATGTACTTTCTTATAGTATGCGTTTGTATGATAATTCGGTCAGTTAGATTTTTGGATGATTGTAAATGCTCAAATGGGCCTCAAAGATTGCTGGGGATTATAACACTCATTGAATAATCATGCGATCAAAATACCAGATTTCGTTTTTAATATAGTTTTATTGACTCCCTCGTCAAACAAAATAATAGTCAGCCATTGTTCGAAAAATGACCTAACTAGCGGAATGAAGTACAAAAAGTCTACCTGTTTAGCTTTTTTGTTTAGCAACCAATAATTTGATAATGTTTAATTTCTACCCGATGCGTCTTACACCCTGACAAGTGCAATACATTATGCGGAATTGTCTACTATTTTTGACTTTGGAATTTACGTTGTATAGGATTTGCGAGAGCCTGGATGAAATACTGGTGATTTCCCCTGATTTGTGGAATGGGATGACCCACGAATACATGCTGCACGTAAGAAATATAGTTGATTCCACTATTTGAGGTGTGGAAAGATGTTAAGAGGGACAACAGCCCCAGACAAGTAAATTAGTTCTTCATTTTTATATGCTTTTCGGCTTATGAATTAATGAATTGAATAATGAATTCAAGCGGAGTGTAGTTTTACCGGTATGTCTGATACATTGGGAATGCATGAAGGAATTCTTAACAATGGAATATTTAGAATATACCGCACATAGAAAATTGCATTTGTGCCATATATAATGCAGAAATATTTGGTCCTTATTGTACTGTTGTATTAGTACACATACATGTTGTGACAAAATTCCGTCTTTTGAAAGTGTGCCAAACAGTGATGTCATGCAGTAAAAAAAAAATACACAACGAATGCATTCAGTGCAAAGATTCCCTCTTCTTGACACTGTAATTCTTAGTGTCCAATACTGAAGTTAGGTCTTTAATTAGACCGCGGTGGTTGTACCAAAAAATGCGGCAAGTAGCTGTGCCCCAAGTCAGAAATTACTGTTGTGATCAATATCAATTAGGATCATTTTTTTGTAAGCAGCAGTTCTCACGATCGGCTTGTGTTTGGACATACCCATGACCCAAAATTGACCCGGTAACAAAATAAGTTATAGCATTGACCATAAACACACAATTCCAGTGTTGCGTTCGGAAACCATGACTACTTCACATCACTAATTACATGGCACACATTGTTTACAAATCATATTTCATCGTCATATTGTTCCCATAATGCCCTTAACCCACAATGGCAAGAGCACACTATCTGATTGTATACATTCGTTTTTGTGGGCAATAAATAAAAAATATCTGGTGATTTACATATTAAACGATATATACAAACATGTACACATTATTTACAGGAAAATATTCACACTATAATTAAAAACAAATATGGTATTCAATTGCTATTGGAATAAAGTGAGAAATGTGATGAAAAATCTGCACAATTGCCCTTGGTTTTATATGTTGTTTTTTCTGGACGGATTATGAGGACTACAAATGGTACGGATTCTTTTAGCATACCTATTTGAATGATATACTGATGAAATATTCAACTTTGAATGACTTGTGTGGGCATGAGAATGTAATAGTATTGAATATATGTACCAGTACTTTGAACTTGGGAAACATTTTTTTTTTTTTTTTGGTTATATACTATGGTGTTTACTTGATAAATTAAGAAGGTTGCAGATAAACATTTAACTGGCAATGTGATCTCGGACGGAATGAAAAAAAAAATTCTTTCTAAATTAGCACCCATAACCAGATATCAGTCTAAAATCAAGGTGAATACAAATATTTAATTATTAAGTACTACTAATTAAGAAAAAAATTCATTTAAACGATATCTTCTGTAAATGATAAATGTTTACACAACCTATTTGTTGAGGCTGTGATATGACTATTTAGGGTGTGTGTGTGCCACCCACACGACCGGTCAAATTCACTTTGATAAAATACAATGTAACTCCGAACCTGGAAATATCAAAATGCCAAGTTATTGGTAGGATTGAGTTTGTGATAAACCAATAACCTGTGAGTGTACCATGTGTGCAGAAAAAGCTTGAATACTCTAATTTGTATGCAGAATGAACACAGTGAAAAAAAGAGAGAATGAATTATGAACGTAGCCTTGTTTGTAAGAATTGTGCTGTGCTGAATCAGAATAAAACCAATCAGAATAAAATTGACTTTATAAATAATGAAAGTATAATCTGTGTGGTATGTTTAAAGTCAATCATGCAGTGAAGTTGCTAGACATGTATTGAAACTGTTTGTGGCAAATATAATTTTTTTTTTTTTTATGTTTTTTTTTTTTAAATACTGTTGCAAAATGAACAGAGTCCAACGCACACCAGGAATTATGCATCTGAAATCATGGAAAGAGATTGTTTAACCACATTAAACCGTATCCATGGCAACATAAGAGATACACAACAGGAAGAGACCTCAGCCGGTCCCAGCATACACTCTGCACAAAAGTGTGGTACCAAGACTCGATTCGGTATAAAATGAGCAGTAATCGATTTATAGGACTGGCTGGACAGTCAGTCACTGCCTCAATTAGTCTGGTACCCATTCCACGTAGATCTTATCCGTGGTGTTTTATGCCGGGGAAAGGCCGAGCACCTGTCTGTTACCACGAAACGTGAGTCACTAGGTCAACGGTTACCTCCCACAACCGTCTCCCAACGATGCCGAAGGAAAAATAAACAAACTGAAATAACGAACCACCGTTGGTTGAAATGAGAGCTATGCGAAGCTCTGGCCCTTTCTATTCCCTGAACTAGGATTTGTGGGGCGCTTCAAATTACAAACAGTAAATCATTTTTTTTTATCAAAACTCTTAAAAACTACTGAAAGACACTTAAAGACAAGTTACAAGGACAACCTCACGGACAGGTCAGACCAAAACAGAGGCAAACACAACAAGGTGGAAAATGTGAAAGCTTCAATGGAAATTCAAAAAATATATAAATTTAAAATTTCAGATTAAAAAATGACTTTTGAAATTAATTATAAGAGTCAAAGAATGTCTGTGAATAAAAAGTTCTGAAATAAAATCTTTGGAATTGATCCCCCAAGTATATTAAATTTTAGAAATAAATAAAAAGCGAAATAAATAAAAAGAAAATTGAAGATGCTACAGTCAATGCTAAAAAAGAAATTGATAAAATCTTTGGAATCTTTGAAATAAAATCTTTGGAATTGATCCCCAAGTATAATAAACTTTAAAAATAAATCAAAAGCGAAATAAATAAAAAGAAAATTGAAGATGCTACAGTCAATGCTAAAAACGAAATTGATAAAATTAATAGCTAAATAAACTCCTTTAAAAACTGGAATTTTCCAACTCCTACTTTGAAACTTTCACACTTCCTATTTTTTTCTTCATATTCCTACATTTTGTCCGTAAATGAAAGTTCAGAGGTCAAGGTTCAATCACCGTTGTCTTATTTGTAAGAAGTTGCCACCTTTTGAAATATTGCATTACTGTTGAATATTAACAAAATATTTTTTTCATCTCACAGGGAATTGACTCAATTTAATGTTTGGATTTCAAATAAGAGGCTACCAAAATAAGTAATAAAAAAAACCTAAAATCATAAAGGTTGTAAAGCAAATCTGACCAACTCTTTTAAATTGCAACTAGACCAGAAAAGCCTTAAGAAAAACTCAAAAGTACTTAAAATGCCAGTTGAAAACAAACCAAATCCGAACCTACCCTTTTACTGTAACCAAGATTTCAGCCCACCGATTAAAAACCTAACCTACTTTCCCCTTGACCTGTATGAAACCGCAACCTAAGCCCTCATTATGACCAACCCTTTATCCCGACCTACCCTTCTTCCTGGTGAACTCCTACCTTCCCTTCAATAACCCATCTGCCCACCCCAAGTCCACTCAGCCCCCTCAACCTACCCCTCCCCTTGCTAGTCACAACCCCCTTCGAGCCCAACTGCCTCACCCTAACCCTCCCCTGCAAGCAACACATCCCAGCCCACTATGAAACGGCTTCCCCAAACCTCAGCCAATTCCCTTCCCACTCCAAACCAACCCTCTCACACTAACCCTTACTTATCCTAGCCCACTTCCCCCCCAACACCTAAATTACCCCCAACTCCCCTCTGCCATAACCCTCCCACCCATACCCTTGCTAGAGTCACATGCTGCTAGTCTGCTTCCAAACCCCACACTCCCCCCCCCCAAACTATACTCACCCCCATTTCTTAACCCTTCTTATATCATCCCTCCCCTGCCTCTTCCCAAACCCATCCCTCCCCTACCTCTTCCCAAAACCCATCCCTCCCCTGCCTCTTCCCAAACCCACCCCTTCCCTGCCTCTTCCCAAACCCACCCCTCCCCTGCCTCTTCCCAAACCCATCCCTCCCCTGCCTAGCCTCTTCCCAAACCCATCCCTCCCCTGCCTCTTCCCAAACCCACCCGTCTCCTGCCTCTTCCCAAACCCACCCGTCCCCTACCTCTTCCCAAACCCATCCCTCCCCTGCCTCTTCCCAAACCCATCCCTCCAAAGCAAGCCCTTGCTAGAGTCATGCCCAGCACCCCAACCCCAACCTACTTCTGTCCCCTTCAATTCCTGTTGGGTGCATACCCCATATCCTCCAACCAGCCCCTGTGTAACCTAACCACTGCCGGAATCATACCTACTCCCCCTACATCCAAAACCCATTTCCCCCACCCTTGTCAGGTACATACCCAGTCCCCTACCTATTCCCCCAAACACACCCCCTACCCATTTCCCCCAAAACACATTCCTCCAACCTCCTTTCACTACCTCTGAACTCTCTCTCATCCCAGCCAACTCCTATTCTCACCCAAACCGGTTGATGGTTTCAGCCATTCACCCATCTCATCAGCTAACCCACTTACTCTCGACAACTACCAATCACAAACCCTAACCCTTCAGTTAAACCACACCACATCCTACTCTACCCTGTCCCTACCCTAAAACCACAATCTCTGAGTTCTATCTCCAGGTTCCATCCTAGCTATCACCCTATTTTTACCAAACCGATAGACCGCTTAGATAACCGCCTACCCATCCATCTACATGTAGTATCTAGTAAGAGATGCCAGTTTACAAACCCAACTGCCATCACTCAGCACAGACAGAAAGAAAAAGCACACAAAAGTTTCAAGAGAGAGAGAGAGAGAGAGGTTCAAGAAAGAGAAAAACACAAAAGGAAAGAGAAAGTTTATTTCAAGAAAAAAGTTGACTGACTGACTGACTGACTGACTGACCGACTGACCCACTTGCATGCTTGCTCACTCACTCACTCACTCAAAAAGGGAGATGAAAACAGAGTTTAAAAGGAAAGTTGAATTAAAGAAAAAGATGACTGACCAATGGGTCTCACAGTTAAGATCTAATAAGATGCAAAATCTACGAGCTTTAGGGGCAGTACTAAAAAATGTGAACAAAAACATACAAAATCATGAGTATAAAAAGAGAAAAATCATAAAATCCCCCCAAAAAAATCCAAACTAAAAAATTGAGGAAATAAATTTTACTGTCAGTGTGTCTCAAGGTAAAAAATCAGTATGATGCAATTCCATGAGATTTGGGACAGTATTGAAAGACCTATGTAGGGGGAAAAGAAAAACTCGCTGGCTTGCTCACTCACTCACTCACTCACTCACTCACTCACAAAAAGGGAGATGAAAACAGAGTTTAAAAGGAAAAAGAAAGTTGAATTAAAGAAAAAGATGACTGACCAATGGGTCTCACAGTTAAGATCTAATAAGATGCAAAATCTATGAACTTTAGGGACAGCACTAAAAAAAATGTGAAAAAAAAGCAGATCAAAAATCACGGGTATAAAAGAGAAAAAAATAAGTATAAAAAGAGAAAGATCGAAAAAATCCTAAAGATCCAAAACAAAAACATTGAGGAAACAAATTTCACTGTCAGTGTGTCTCAGGGTTAATAATCAGTATGATGTAAATCCATGAGATTTGGGACAGTATTGAAAGACCTATGCAACAAGTCAACAAATACAACAAGTCAACAAGTCAACAAGTCAACAAGTCAACAAGTCAACAAATCAACAGATCAACAAATCAACAAATCAACAAATCAACAAATCAACAAATCAACAAATCAACAAATCAACAAATCAACAAATCAACAAATCAACAAATACAACAAATACAACAAATCAATCAGTCAATCAATCAATCAATCAATCAATCGATCGAAAAATCAATCAATCAAAAATCAATAAATCAACAAAACAATAAATCAACAAAACAATAAATCAACAAAACAATAAATCAACAAAACAATAAATCAACACATCAATCAATCATTAAATCAATTAATTAATAAATTGATAAATTAATGCAAAAAAGGCAAGAAAAGAAGTACGAACTAAAACAAAAAATTATTTCAAGAAAAAGATTCAAGAAAAAGTAGGACTGCTCAATGAGTCAAGATCATAAAGATGCAAAATCAATGAGATGTGAGGAACACAAAAGATGAAAAAAGAAAAGAAAAATGGAGCAGAAACACAGATACGAGATTAAGGACATTGTACAAGACATCAACCACAGCCTGCAATCTCTCACTAGATACTACATGACTTTGACTTAGCCACCTTAACCCACCACACCACCATCACAACCACACCACCATCTAAACCCCCTCCCCCACTCACTATCTCATACCCACTGAACTTTACAAACCAAACTCACCTCCCACACAACCCACCCTACTCATCCTAACTACACCCATCACAGGCCAATCTAACCCTTCATAGCTTGTTAAAAGCCCATTCCATTCACTTTATTCCGAACCTACCACAGCCCACCCACTCACCCTAACCACACCTACCCTACTACATCTACCCTAGGTCGAACCTAACCCTTCGTAGCTGGTTCAATGACCATCCCACCCACTTTATCCCCAACTACCCACACAGACCAAACCCTTCATGGCCAGTACCAGAACCCACCCTATTCACATATCCCCACCTACCCACACCCACCGAACCCTTCATGGCTATTAGTACCAGAACCCACCCTATTCACATATCCCCACCTACCCACACCCACCGAACCCTTCATGGCTATTAGTACCAGAACCCACCCTATTCACGTATCCCCACCTACCCACACCCACCGAACCCTTCATGGCTAGTACCAGAACCCACCCTATTCACGTATCCCCACCTACCCACACCCACTGAACCCTTCATGGCTATTAGTACCAGAACCCACCCTATTCACGTATCCCCACCTACCCACACCCACTGAACCCTTCATGGCTAGTACCAGAACCCACCCTATTCACATATCCCCACCTACCCACACCCACTAAACTCTTCATGGCTCGTACTAGAATCCACCCTATAATTCACATATCTCCACCTACTGAACCCTTCATGGCTAGTACCAGAACCCAACCTATTCACATATTCCCACCTACCCACACCCACCGAACCCTTCATGGCTAGTACCAGAACCCACCCTTTTCACATATCCCCACCTACCCACACCAACCCTACCTGTTCATGGCTATTCCACCCACCCCACCCACCCTATTCCTATCCTAACCCAGCCTAACCCATCACAGCAAGAACCACAGCCCACTCCACCCACCCTTTTTCCCCACCCACCCCACACCCACCCTAACCTTTTATGGCTAAAAAAAACTTAAAAGAAGGCCAAAAAATGTAGCTAGTACGATCCCCTTTCCTAGATTTCAAATATTTTTCTCTAACTCCATTCAAATGAAAAGTTAAAAATAAAAAAATGAAAAGTAGGTAGTGTTGAAAAAGAAAAACAATGAGACTGTAAACAAACCAAGAGGGCGGGTTTAGTGTGGTAAGAAAAAGAAACTGAAGACAAAAATGACAACTATAAAACTGATGGCAAAAACCCTTGACCTCTGAATTTTTAAGACAAACCACTGCCATTCGTCCCACAGCATGGCTGATATTTCACAAGTGCAACGGTTATAATCTCAGGCAGATGCCATTCGGCTTACTGCAAATGACCTGTCGCACTTTAGGGCAAACCCACGCAGGGAACTTTCTCCAAGTTCTTGTCAAAATCAAATCCAACAGCAGGAATATTTTTTTTTTTTTGATTGGTTACACACATGTGATATCTGGTTATGGGTCACATATGACACAATTGAATACCATTTGAATACCAATTGAATACATTTGAATACCATTTGAATATAAAATACTTAAATATAAAATGCTATAGCTACAACCCCTTGATAGCACAGTGCTACTTCCCCCAAAGCAGCAATACACCGTTTACTCAAAGGGGTGATGGTATACAAATATCTTCATATAAAAGTATTTTAGATATTGGAGACGTTGTACACCTCCCCCCTTCATAACAGTTGAACCCACCCTATTCACATATCCCCACCTACCCACACCCACTGAACCCTTCATGGCTATTAGTACCAGAACCCACCCTATTCACGTATCCCCACCTACCCACACCCACTGAACCCTTCATGGCTAGTACCAGAACCCACCCTATTCACATATCCCCACCTACCCACACCCACTAAACTCTTCATGGCTCGTACTAGAATCCACCCTATAATTCACATATCTCCACCTACTGAACCCTTCATGGCTAGTACCAGAACCCAACCTATTCACATATTCCCACCTACCCACACCCACCGAACCCTTCATGGCTAGTACCAGAACCCACCCTTTTCACATATCCCCACCTACCCACACCAACCCTACCTGTTCATGGCTATTCCACCCACCCCACCCACCCTATTCCTATCCTAACCCAGCCTAACCCATCACAGCAAGAACCACAGCCCACTCCACCCACCCTTTTTCCCCACCCACCCCACACCCACCCTAACCTTTTATGGCTAAAAAAAACTTAAAAGAAGGCCAAAAAATGTAGCTAGTACGATCCCCTTTCCTAGATTTCAAATATTTTTCTCTAACTCCATTCAAATGAAAAGTTAAAAATAAAAAAATGAAAAGTAGGTAGTGTTGAAAAAGAAAAACAATGAGACTGTAAACAAACCAAGAGGGCGGGTTTAGTGTGGTAAGAAAAAGAAACTGAAGACAAAAATGACAACTATAAAACTGATGGCAAAAACCCTTGACCTCTGAATTTTTAAGACAAACCACTGCCATTCGTCCCACAGCATGGCTGATATTTCACAAGTGCAACGGTTATAATCTCAGGCAGATGCCATTCGGCTTACTGCAAATGACCTGTCGCACTTTAGGGCAAACCCACGCAGGGAACTTTCTCCAAGTTCTTGTCAAAATCAAATCCAACAGCAGGAATATTTTTTTTTTTTTATTGGTTACACACATGTGATATCTGGTTATGGGTCACATATGACACAATTGAATACCATTTGAATACCAATTGAATACATTTGAATACCATTTGAATATAAAATACTTAAATATAAAATGCTATAGCTACAACCCCTTGAAGTATTACCCCAAGAATAGCACAGTGCTACTTCCCCCAAAGCAGCAATACACCGTTTACTCAAAGGGGTGATGGTATACAAATATCTTCATATAAAAGTATTTTAGATATTGGAGACGTTGTACACCTCCCCCCTTCATAACAGTTGACTCACCCATGATGAATTGTCAGGTCTGTTCCACTTGGTGAATGAGGGAGGCAGGATACAAACGGAGGGAGGGAGAGAGATTGCGGACAAGATTTCGCCTGAGACAGCTTTGAAAAGTGAATAAATTGATGCCGATAAAAGCAGTTGTCAAATTCAAGTATATATGCACTAAACTGATTGATTATCGTTTTTTTTTCCAAACTGATTACCAGATCAATAAATTGATTGTTGGCTGAACGTTTATTGATAGCTTGTACCTAATTGATCATGAGAAATATGGTTACAATCAGTTTGAAAAAAACTTCTGAACGACTGGGAGACATTTCCTTGTTGGATGACTTATAACTACATGTACAAAGACAGGTTGAAGTTGGCTACCTTGAGATAATTGATTGGTTTTTTGGAATGGACAGTGTCTTGTATTCTCTCTCTCCCTCCCTCCCCCCTGGCAAGACTGGCAGGTTGTTCTACGGCTTACAGCTGATCCCCGTCCTGCTCGTAGAACAGGACGTATGCATAGGAACTTGGCACCGAGGCCTCCACGATGTCGTTGACTCTGAGTTAGGAATCAACAACAAATCAGATGCACAAAGAGTCAGAATCGTCCCGACTGCAGGAGAGACTCGACAGTATTTGCGGCTAGCTCTATGGACATAATTTAAAAATAACATCTTGAATATGGACGACAGCCGTGGCCACTGTTTGATAAAAAAAAACAGACCACCTGGCCGGTGTCTCTTTTAAACCGCGGCTATACAGGAATTCGCCGACGCCATTTTTACAGTGGTGCCGCGCTCGCGTGCACGATGCGCGCTTTCTTTAATTTCAGTCGCGCGCGCATTTTGGCGAGTTGTAAACACCCTGTTGGTCGAAGCTGCGTCGAGCGCGTGCGTCTAACACGCACGCGAGCGCCTCGCCACCGCAGTAAATGCTTCTAATTTTGGTCGCCGGATTAGTCTATAGGTGTTGTCTGTATTCAAGAGTTTAAATGAATTTTACCAGTACCCTATATCACTTCGACGGCAAAGATTTTATTTTTAACTCTTCCATTCTGCACAGGTGACCCATAATTTGGTCTACAGTTTAAATTTGAATTTTTTTCCCAATGAATACTCATCCCGGATTTGCCGGAAAAAAATACAGGATGACAATCAGTAAAATAGTACCTGTTATCGTCATAGCAGTACCACTTGTTAGTTTCCAGGTGCTTCGCGTATGCGACGTAGTGGCCCCCCACAATGGAGCCAGAATGCTGCGAAACTCCGCCCAAATGGTAGCGCCATCCATTTTGGCTCATGCCTTAAAAAAAGAAACAAAATGAAATTCGTAGTGTGCAAAGTAACAATCCATATTAAACCATTTTAGAACATTCACTGGAATAGCACCCCCCCCCCCCCCCAAAAAAAAATAAAAAAAACTATATATATGTATGTATATAATTTCTTTCTTAATTTCAAATTCCTATCATAAAACGAAGTCCCCTTTTGTGCCTAGTGATAGACACAAAAAGAAGAAGACCTTCTATGACGTCAGCTTTGTTTGCTGCCCGCTGCGTTTACTTTTAGACAAATGGCACAGTGGGCTAGACTGGAATTGATAAAAACAGCTCTCAAAGGTAACCTGTTTTTTATTATTTCATGCCAGAAATAATTGCCTTTTTTATTTAAATATACCTTAATCTACAATGTACATAAAACTAGAAAAATGACGCAGATTTCTCTCAGCAATCAAAATCCTCTTTAAACCTCGTTTCCATACAGTTACAATGAACGCCAACAAAGCATAAGATTGCAAGTCACAGACTGTCGGCTAAGAGATGGTTTATAACTTCATTCAACCAAAAAATGAAAACAAACGGTGTCCATACCATCAAATATTTCAACATAATATTTTGGGGCAGTTATGACAATATCTGAAAGTTGAACTGGTACTTCAGTTGGACAGATTTCAATTACGGTGAGCTACATTTATGGTCTAAATTTCTTGTCAAAAGGATAAATTGGGACAAAATTCGTGGTACCCAAGCAGTCAGGGGCATTGTTGAACGTACAGCATCCCGGCACGTGTATTTGAATAGGACTACTGTCACGACATGATGCGGACAGTCATCAAAGTTGAACTTGCTCCAACTTTACGGACTATATTTATCCTTATGTGCGTCAGTCATGACAGAACGTTTCCATAATTGGCCTCGCCGTTGGGGACTCGTTGCAGATGCTGTCGGCAATTATAACAACTCTATGGAAACCAGGCTTTACACACATGATAAATAATGAAATTAATCCGTCAACATAAACCAGAGTTATAGTCGAGTCACCAGTTTTGAGCCCGCGAGCCCGAGTCCCAAGTCATTTGCCTTGAGCCTGAGTCCACGTCACAAGTCACTTGTTCATGCTCCTTTTAAAAGCTACTAAAATTCAGTAGTTTTTGCATTACGGCCGGTTCATACTTCACACGAATGCGAACGTGAAACGAATTTAACGTCATGAAACAATCGCGGCGAAGATTCGCACAAGTTGAAATGTGTTCAATTTTTGCAAATTCGAAGTGCAAAAACTTGGCATTGGTGAACCGGCCTTTATACACGCAAGATGGTCATGGTGTGCACGGAGCCCATACAAAAACAACTAGGTTGCACTAACTGGCACTATCTTTCTTGGAGACCATGTCATGCACATCTTTAAAAGGCGGACCACCGAACGCCCCCCAGATGCTGTAGAACAGGGTGTAATTGTTGACGCTCATGTGATTAATGGTCGTTGACAGACTGAATGTGCTGGTGGGTGCTGTATGAGCATGCGGTGAAAAGATGGATGTGCAGAAGGAGAAATGGAAAGAAATAAGCAGGGAAAAGGAGAGGAACATATGAAAATAAATGATGAATATCATAAATCAGGAAAAGCTAGGAAGGACGGAACATTATATAGAGACACATTGCCTTGGAGCTGCCGCAACTGAGCTACTAAACGCATTTGTCCTAAAATTGCTACGGTTGGAGAGATCATTCAAAAGCAGAATAATTTACACTGCTGTTCCTCGGAAAATTATTGACGAAAATCATTTCGGGGATACCAGGGCCCAATTACATGGAGCGGCTAAGCACCGAAATTTGCTTAGCACAAAAAAGTCTTGCTTAGTGAAAATCAGGTTACCAGCCAAAACTCTGTGTCATTTTCATGCTATTAAAGTAAACAATAGCTGAATACCAGTCAGAAAAAAATATACATCGCATACAAATTTTGTTGGTAATCCTGTATTTAAGGAAGATTTTTCACGCTAAGCAAATTTTTGTGCTTAGCAGCTCCGTAAAATTGGCCCCAGTTTGGTTCAGGAAAGTCGGACCGTTGGAATTTAGACCGGTGCCCTTGGTCTACATGCTTGTCGTCACCGTTTTCAAGAAGTGACGAATCACATACGCTAATTCTGAAATGCATTTGTTACGACAAAGGCATTCCAAAATTACGTGACACGATTCGTCACTTCATGAAAACGGAGACGATGTAAAGTGCGGCGCCACTCTAACAATCTGGATGCCAATGCTTTGTTCTTTTTACCTTTTTTTCCCGTAAATATTACACATTACGGTACAATTTTTACAATTAGACCTTGGAAATAACAGGGATGTATTCGAGTCCATCACAAGTCCCTGCAAGTCCACTGCAAGTCCACTGCAAGTCCACTGCAAGTCCCCGCAAGTCCATCACAAGTCCATCACAAGCCCTCCAGTCCTAATCCCAATCACAAGCTATTGAAATGAGCTTTGACAAAGGCATTCCTTTGTCATTGTTCATCCAGTTACTTGTGACCAGCTTTATGAAAGGACTTCTGACTGGACTTGCGAAAGGACTTGTGAAAGGACTTGCAGGGACTCGAATACAACTCTTGGAAATAGGTTATGTAGGTATAACCACAGAGATAACATTTTGAGGATTTCGGGGCAATGTGTGTCTTTAAAAAAGCATACGAATACGACAAATTGCTTGAAAGCTACATGCGTTAGGAACATAAAAAGAAGGCAAATGGTGATGCCATTCAAATTGAGTCATGTTTAATCTGAAACAAGGCGATGGTTTAACACGAAATTTCAAATGATACAGAGATTGTTAAAGATGAAGGGAAAAACATGCACCAGGCAAAGAATGCTAAACCAAATGTTAGGACACAACAGAAGCGGAGCACGAATTTGGGTATAAAATGCATGCAAATGTGTGGATTTATAATCGGAGGAGTTGAAAATAGAGATGGAGTGCAATAAGAGATTAGGAAAGGAAGCTCCTTTGGGAATTCTTCTGGCAAAGGTATCAGGACATGTTGGGACAACTGGGAAAAGGCAGTTGGTATGGGAAACCTACCGGCACCATCTGTCAGGTATCAGGAAAAGTTGGGACAGTTATTGGTAAAAGAGGGGCTGGTACGAGAAACCTACCGGCACCATGTCAGGTATCAGGAAAAGTTGGGACAGTTATTGGTAAAAGAGGGGCTAATATGGGAAACCTACCGGCACCATCTGTCAGGTATCAGGAAAAGTTAGGACAGTTATTGGTAAAAGAGGGGCTGGTACGAGAAACCTACCGGCACCATCTGTCAGGTCTCAGGAAAAGTTGGGACAGTTATCGGTAAAAGAGAGGCTGGTACGGGAAACCTACCGGCACCATCTGTCAGGTATCGTGACATGTCCAATCCCTTTAATGGGAAGTCAACGTAAGTCGTTAGCTTGGCACGGAGACCATTAAACCGCTTCAGGTCTGAGAGAATCATACACTGGTCAAGAAATATATATATTGATTTTCAAACATAAAATTAAAACTTCAAGTATCTCCTACATTTTTCAGTTGCTCAGCAGTCGGCCATTTGTTCCCGCATCGCAGCGCGCTTGTCAGTTTACATGTCGTTCTTTTCATCCGCTATTTTTTGTCTTTTACCCCATCTTCAAAAAATGGTAAGCTGATGTGTGGTTGGTTGTTCAAAACAGCAGAATTTTGATGGCCTTTTTTTCCTTAGTATGGGCAAACAACTCGCAACTGGTGCCCTCGGTAATGGCAGCTCGCAGGTGTGTAGTATGGTTGCTATTTAGCATGCGCTAGCATATAATATCAAAGCAATAACTCTCTAATAAATTGCTGACGGGTAGACATGTAAAAAGATACGGAGCACAAGGTGTTTCGGGAAGCGCTGGATGGAAAACCTCTTGGTGAAGACTCGCTTCTTCTTGCACTTCTCACAGGTCTGGAAGAGATATTAATAAAAAGATGCAAATATGTGACCCGCTCTATAAAAGAGGGTATTATGTCACACTATGTGAAGACACACACATGGATTTGGAATAACATGTGATGTTCAACAGACGCTACGATTGGATAATGGTCATGAACGGCGATAGGTCAATTTTCTCAAAAATGCAAATTTCAGATGGAAATAGTTCTCAGGATTGGTACTGATACCATATCAATAAACACAGCGCCGTCAGACTCGAAACTAATCAATTTGATATGTTTCAGATTGGCTATTACATAATGTAATTCACAGGGATGTAATCGAGTCCATCACAAGTCCCCGCAAGTCCTTGCAAGTCCATCACAAGCCCTCCAGTCCTAATTCCAATCACAAGCTATTCAAATGAGCTTTGGCAAAGGCATTCCGTTGTCATTGTCCATCCAGTTACTTGTGACCGGCTTTATGAAATGACTTCTGACTGGGCTCGCGAAAGGACTTGTGAAAGGACTTGCAGGGACTTGACTACAACTCTGGTAATTTAGCATGTGTATGCATATTTTGTTTGCACAATTTGCAAGTATTTATTTTTTTCTGGAACGGGCGTCGCACAGTAATTGTGATCAAATGACAACCCCGACTGTGCTGAAATATGGAAATCCTGCTTAGGTAACAAAACTAGGTATTTGAATTTCATAATACCAGGGGTTTAGTGGGAAGTAACATGGCGGAATAAGGTCGCACCCAGTGGGGAACAAGGTAGGGACAGACTACAAACCGTTTACTCACCACCATATTATCCCCATCGAGTACCTCAGCCTCCGTGTATTTGTTCAGGCAGTCCTTGACATCGAAGGCCGGTCTCCTGGACTGGCTATCCCGCTCCCAGCTGGAACGACGGTATGACCTGACTCCCTGAAAAATTGCATGCCAATTTTAAGGTACCACATTTTTCACGGATATGTACATGCTTACAGTATCTCCCAATCTGAACATATGCAATTTAGCATTCTATGGTGAAGTGTACGGTTGCAAAAGTCTGAGCCCAATGAGTGTTAAACGTTTGGTTGTCTGAAATGAGTCTCTGAAGTTGTCACCAACACCATGAATAGGACTTTGTGTTGTCGAGTTCATCACAAATCCATCACAAGTCCCTGCAAGTCCCTGCAAGTCCATCACAAGCCCCCCAGTCCTAATCCCAATCACAAGCTATTTAAATGAGCTTTGACAAAGGCTTTCCTTTGTCATTTTTCATCCAGTTACTTGTGACCGGCTTTATGAAAGGACTGCTGACTGGACTTGCGAAAGGACTTGCGAAAGGACTTGCAGGGACTCGACTACAGCTCTGGTAGTAAACGATAGAATTTGCAGACTTACGGACCAACAGTATATCTAGGTTACAAGGCAGTGAGTTTAGAGGAGGAACTGAAACCCAATTTACATTTCGTCCTTTGCCGGGATTTGAACCTGTGCCACAGGTAGGTGAGGAATGCTGCACTGTGCCAACCAAAGTCCCCAACATTTTTTTTTTCTGTGCACGTTACTGCTTTCTACAGATTAAGGAAATAAACATAAACTGAACCAAATCAATGGGTAGGTTCACCTCTGGCACAGGGATGGAAAGATCCCAGAAGATGTCAAATGTGACGGAGCGGTGCTTGCAGGTCTGGCATTCCAAGGTGCTCTTGAGTTGTCCGACAAAGAGGCGGGAGAAGATGGAGTTGTTGCGGGCGCAGTAACGGTCCCAGGCCATCTGGGCTTTTGCCTCCTCACTATGGAACCAAAACATGAAATCCTTACACAATATCAAGATAAAAATATCCAGGATGTAGATAAAAAGTTGTATCCTCATTGCGTGATTCCATTCTATGAACTTGTACACATTAGGGCATCATATATAGCTCCATGTAAAGTAATGTTGCCGAGGGCTTTACACTCCTAAATCCATCAAAATACAACATAGGGCGTTTCTCAAACTCTGACTTCGGCTTGGGCTTCGTCTCCAGCTATTCCCCAGTCCCATTGCCAATCTAAAGCCTTGAATACGTAAATATATTAACAGGCTCTGGCTCCAGATTAAAACATCAGACTTTGGTATACATGTTACAAAAACAGTATCCAAGATCTTGCCAAATCTGGGGACATAAAATTACGCGAAGCCGAAGCCCGAGCCCAAGCCAGGGTTTGAGAAATGCCCATATAACATGGTGTTTGATTTTGGCGGATTTGGGATGTTTGGGGTTAGTTAAAATATCGAAATAATCACAAATACAAATGAAAACTAGAGCCAATAGTGTTTGTGGACAAACACAGGGCTGTTTCGGTTTTTTTGTGGTGGTTTGATTGTGAATTTTTTAAATTTAGAAATTAATAGAAAATCAACCAATGAAGTCACTCTGGCTTTTGCATGCTAGTAACAATACCTACATATCCACAAATTTTCATGACGATGGTACCTACCCTTATACGTGTTTCAAAAAAGCACATTTTTTGATGACGTCATCATGACGTCACACAATTTTCGCTTTTTAGGGCATATCTTTGAGACCTACCAAAGCTATAACAAAAAGAATTTAGAAAAAATCTGGTTTTGTTCGCCAGATATATTGAAAAGAATGTTACGATTTTAAAATTTCAAAAATTCGTAAAAAATCACGTGATGACGTTATCATGACGTAAAAGTTTGGCATGCATTTTGAGCAGTTGGTCTACGTGTCTGCCAAGTTTAAAGGCAATCGGCTGCATAAAAGTAGCCAAAGTGCCGGTTAGAAAGACAAATGCTATGGGCAAAAGTCTGGGAAGAAAAAACAAATAAAAAATCATAACGAAAACAAGGGCTGTTTCGGAAAAAACCTCCGAAACAGCCAATAAGCAAAATCACACTGTAGAGTGTAGTATTATGTCTATTGCCGAAGGGCTCATAAACTGAAAAACTGTGAGATGTGAAGAGCTTACGAGATGTCGTCAGGGATGTCTGGCTCGGTGGATCTCTTCCTGGGAGCCGTGTTGGTCTCCTCATGAAGCTCACTGAAGAAGTAGCAGAGGAACTCCTGTGCATCTTGCTGCCTGTACAACACACACGAGTAATGGACAGACGTCACTATTACGCTACTGTACATCTATGAAACCTGACTGACTGATCACTTATCAAACAAATGGCTGTACAAATGCTGTGTTTTATGCAGGTTTTTGTATGGATTCTTAGAAGGCATTGATGGCAATAAAAGTGTGATGGCCTGATCTCTGCCATTCAATATTGACCTTGCAGGGTGGAAGTTACTGTTAACCCGCTGATATGGATGACAGCCAAAGCTGTGGTTTAAAAAAAGACCACCTGGCCGGTTGTCGTCTATATGTGCATACCTGCGCGTATTCAATCCATTGTTTGCCTATTGTTTGCATTACGCTTGGCTGCACAAGCCCGTATTGGCATCCCAGCCGGCCAGAATGGGTTAACGAACCTAAACTCTGACTAGGTCCATAAACGGTGGCCACACACCTCTTTGGTCATGATTGACACAGTAAAGACCAGTTCATTACACTTGAATTCCCTTATTGATGAAGGGCTTCCGGTCTGTACGTACTTGCCGGGACCGAAGTGCTTAGCGACCCTGTGGAAGGCTGCCTGTAGGTGTTTGGGGCTGATTGCGTACTGGCTCTTTGGGTTCCAGAGTTCTTTCACCAACGCAGCAAAACCTGTCAAAAATTGTAATAAATCCATGGTCGGGCCAGGCCGTTGAAAAGCCTGGCCAAGCCTCGGGAACGCCCAGGCCTTCGGGCTTCTACAATCCCCTAGTTGTACACAATAAACTGCCCACTAATGCTGGAGTCCAGCCAGCTCCCATTGTTCACCCAGACTTGATCTCCTGCCCGTGAATGGAATGACAACAAAAGCAATCACTAGTAGATGCTCTATTGTTAGGTGATTTGTGGCTCACAATAGCAAGATTAAAAGCCAGAAGGCCCGGGCATGGCCAGGCTTTTCAATGGCCTGGCCCGACCATGGGTTAGGAAGTGCTCCCTAACTTCATTTGAAAATGGTTTTGAGAAATGTGTGAATACAGATATAACAAAAATAAATTTGAATTTGTATATGTGTAAAGTGTTTGGAACATTCGTAAATGGATCATTCAATAATTTGCGGTCCAAAAGTGTGACATATTTTGGTGTCCCTGAATACACCTGACCTGTGTAATTTCCCATCGAGTATCATTAAAATTGACTTCACACTATTTTTGTGTACTTGTTTGGCAGGTACTATGCTTTACACAATCACTCTTGGAGATAGAAGGCTTTAAAGAATGTGTCCGGAATTGCAAAATCTTATACATGCTTGTCAACACGTGGCCAGGGTACACAGATTCGAGACCTACATTTAACAAGAAGTCCATTCCTAGCGGATCTGTGCTTGATGTCCTCCAGATACGTATCAGACAGGAAGTAATCTCTCAAGTGCTTGTTCTGTGCCAGACACTGCAGGATCGAATTCATGTAACACTGGCAGAAGGAGAAACGGGGCGAGGAAATGCAATCAGAATGGGGAGCATTTTACAGAACCATCATCGTGACTGTACAGAGTGCAGCGTCTCATCTAATAGGGGTGAGACTTGAGGAAAATGATAGATCCACGCCAAAAAAATTCAGGGCATTTGATTTGCATGGCATTGCTGAAAAAATACATATTAACCCTAACCCTAACCCTCCAGGGTATTTTGGCTAGAAACCCTGCCAGACGCATCAGATTGCATACTTTGTCACATTGACTTGTGTGCAGAGTGCAGCAAGGTCAAGCTGTCACCACAGATGCACTGTGCTGCGTCTGGCAGGGTTAGGGTTAAAGAAAACTGCATTCTCTACCAGTGTTGTAGTCAAGACCATCACAAGACCCTGCAAGACCAGCACAAGACCAGCACAAGACCAGCAGTCTTAATCCAAGTCTTAAGCTATTCAAATGTACTGTAACAATAGCATTCCTTTGTCATGGTTTATGCCTGTTACTTGTGCCTGTTACAAGCTGGTCTTGTGAATGGTCTTGTGCATGGTCTTGAAATGGTCTCGACTACAACACTGTTCTCTACCAAAAGATACAGTTCAAAATTCCAAAAGTTCAAAGTTGCTAATCAATATACAAAGAAAGTGAGGAAACTTACTGTGTTGCCTAAATTGTTCAGGCCCACCCTGCCACAATAGTCTTCCTGGCCTTTGTTATGCCCTGTTCTTCCCTGAAATCAAAAAGAAAAAAATCAGATATTACTTGGAGAAATGTAACAGAAATAACAGTGACAGACTCGGTGGGAACTTTTCGCAAACAAATGTGGCAAAATATACACTTCAGAATTGTTCTTCTTGCTATCTTCTGAAAGAGTAATCTCTTTGTGATGTTTCACACCAAACCTGATCGGCGGTCTTGGCATGTCGAGTTACACGCATGTTGGATAAACTGACAACGTACGGTGCCAAGAACAGAGTGCTGAGCCGAGGTGAAGGCTGGCTGGTGAGGAACGATCTTCTGCTCCTTGGTGGGGTCGCTGTTGGACTCCTCCAGGAATGATGAGGCTTTGGTGCGTGAGATGCCCGGGGCCTTGAGGTTGTCGGTGGCGGGCTGGCCGGAAGCGTTGCTGGTCACGTTGCTGGTAAAGTTGGGCTGAGGTCAAAGTGGGAAAACAAAATATTGTTCAGGTGATGTGGAAGAATTAACCCCTTTTTGTATAACAGCTGCGCTTGTGCAACAAATACAACAGGCACATTTCGATGATGTACTTTACATAAATAAACCTCTCTCCTAGCCTAGATTAGTTTTTGGGGTGGAGCAGGGGAGGGGGTTATTTTGTAAATCAGATGGGAAATTTGTGCCCTTTCCTGTAGTGTATGAAGCACTGCTTGCTCGGTACCTTCCGAGAGCCTGTGAAAAAAATTCACAGGCTTTACTCGGGTGGGATTCGAACCCATGACCTCCAGCTTACTAGGGCAAACGTCTCAACCTCTCAACCTCTCGACCCCCGAGCTTGCCAGGGTTCTACTGGCTGATTCAAATCCAATATAGCAGCAGGATATTTTGTAGTTTAACCTATCCCACGAGTCAATTTTTCAAAAATAAATTGTGAACAAAATCATCCATGCTTGATGTCGTAGCATATCTCTCAGCTTACAATTCTATTTCTAAACTCCCAACTTTTGTGGAGGGGCGGTTTTCTTCATTGAATGATTTGAATTTTTATTTTTTTTCATTTTTCAACAACAAAATAGCAACATGTGGAGCTGTGAAACTGAGAAGGATGGTTTTGAGAATCAAAGCCACACACAGCGAAAAAACTCTTTGGAAAGAAAATGTTAAGGAAAGGAAACTTCGGATCTTCCGGACCTTGTACTCGCTGCTGCTGGAGCCAAACCTGCGTCTTGTCACCTTGGTCTTGCTGGCAACCTCTTGAGGTGAAGTGCCGGCGATGGGTGGACATCGGAGGTCAGATGAGCTGCCCTTTGCTCTCTGTCCAATTGTGAAACTGGAACGTCTGACGAGGAGGGAGATGTTTTGAAGGAGTCTTTTTGAAAAACTTCATTCAAGCAGTTTTTGTTCTTAATTTCTTGAATACAGACGATGGCCATAACCTTGGTTTGAAAAAGACCACCGTTGTCATCTATATGAGCATTCCTCCACGTACTCAATCAATTGTTTGCCTATTGCTTGCATTACTCGTAGCTGCACAAGCCCGTATTGGCATACCAGCACCCCATTAATAACAGCCGACCAGTAGGGGTTAAATGAGATTGGCTCTGGGTTAATAAGCCAGTTCGGTATCTCAAAGGTCAAAGGTTATTTGGGATAAAATTGCTGACGTAATGTCACGCCATGCTACGCGAACGCCCATTCTGATTGAATTTAACACGTGGGTGTTGTGCGACCACCTTTTGTTTTCACACGCGCACACTTTAGGTCACGCGGGTCACTCGGGATAAAATGTCATTGTGCACATGCGCAGTTGAAATACCGAACTGGCCTCTTGATCTAGAGCAGTAGAACTGTGTGAATGTGGTTTCTGAAATACTGCCTCATCACAAGAACATTTACAACCACCAAAATTGCCATTTTACATAAAACCTTAGAGCAAAATTTCCTCAGCACAAAAAGATTCACGAAGCAAAGCAGGTTACCAGCCAAACTGCAGTATGTTGCGCATTGCTCGAGGCTGGTTCTCATCGTGACAATTTGCTAAATTAGCTCTGTGAAATTGGGGCCAAAACTTAACCCGAGATATCCCTGGTATGAGACTGAAAGGGTTCAAGGGTTCTTAGAGGATGTGTTAACATCTTGAATACAGACGATGGCCATGGCCGCCAGGTGTCTATACGCACATTCCTGCGCGTACTCAAGCCATTGTTTGCCTATTGTTTCCATTACGCTTGGCTGCACAAGTCTATCTTGGCATACTAGCCAACCAGAAGGGGTTAATTCTCACCTGCTGGATGCAGTGGATGACATAGGGGACAGGGATCCGGGCGAGTCATCAATGTGGAGATTGATGATGTCATCGGTAAGGTCCTCGTCCAAGCTGTGGATGCGGCTGTTGCTGTGGTGACGAGAGAGCTTGGGGTTCCTGGTAACGGTCTGCTGAGAGGAGAGTGTATTGCATCCACGTGGTAGAATGAATTTTATTTGACACTTTGCAGGTTGGGGAGTACCACTAGACAGAAGTTTTGTTGATAAACCATGTGAAGTAACTGGCTTTGAAAAAGAGAAGTGCTGATTTTAAAAGAAACCCGAAATATAACTCAATGTTTCGGTCAGTATGCTCCAACCATCGTCAGAAGAATTTCTCTTGATGACGGTCACAGCACAATGACCAGAACATTGTGTGAATACCTCATTTTAGAGTTGCTTCGCATGGTGTATCTGCAAAGCGTCTCCTGAGATGACTGAAGGACATGTTTATTCAATTTAGTAAGAATCACAAGATGGACTAAAGGAGGCCTAATGGACATTTAATAGCCTGTTTTGTGCAATACAGAATACAAAACTGGTTTGTTTCTATTCAGTACTCATGTTCGACATTCAAATCTCCTCGTCTAGAGAATTTATGAATTGAAAATACATGTAAATTCACCCAATTATTATTATTATTATTATTATTATTTTTATTTTTATGGAAGTCACCCAATACAAGACCAAAAGCTATTTAAAGGGCTACAACAGAGGTGGTGGGGTCGGCCACATTTTAGGTTGCCAGCCCCACCACCCTTACGGTTTTCCTGGGTCCAGATCTAAATAGAGGATACATTTTCAATAAATACCAAAGAAATAATCCCAACTTTCAGACCTATGGGCTCCGTGCACAACTACCCCCTCAGCGGAAAGAAAAGGCGAGTTGGGGGGTCAATATCGACGCCATCTTACCTGACTACAATTTAAGTGTCTGGTTCCCGCTGTGATATTCTTATTGAAAACGCAATTATCGAGAGTCGGCAAACAGACAAAGCAATCCCAGTGGTATACGAGTATCAAATGAACGAGGAGCGCAGTGCTAGTGCATAATACGAGCGACGTACGATCCCCATGGAAGTGCGGTTGCTATGTGGACAGCGCCCTCTTTTGGTGACGCACGGAACCCATAGTCCCAGGCGAGGCTACTTCCTCCATTGGTGAGACCAACTCACCTCCCCTTTAATGGTTTGTTTTCACACAATGCCTAAACTACCGAGTAACGGATGACAACGACTCACCTCTGGTAGTGGGTGGACCGCCCGCAGCGGTTGTTGGCGTGTCTGCTGCGGCAGTTTGCCAGCCGATCCCGGTTTGGCAGACAGCCTGCAGGACAGCGGGTCCTGGCGAGAGTTGGCATTGATGTCGGTGCTGCCATAGCGGGAGAAGCGAGGCTTCTCACCTGGTTGGGGTAAAAAAAAAAAGACAATGCTGTGGTTTAACCCGTTCTGTCAGACTGTTATTAATGGGGTGCTGGTATGCCATATGGGCTTGTGCAGCCAGGCATAATGCACACAATAGGCATTGAATGGATTGAATACGTGCAGGAATGCGCATATAGATGACAACTGGCGAAGCGGTCTTTTTTCAAACAGCGGCTATGGCCATCGTCCGTATTCAATGGGTTAATGGGTAGGGTCTGACAACTTTGGATCCAACTCAGCCGTATAAGTGTACAACTTCTATTCCTGAGTGTACCTTCCACAACTATCCTGAATCTGCCAAAATGCCGTACTGCAGTAAATTATCAGCACATTCTTTGTAGCCTGATGCAAAATAATGGTGCCAAGCCTGTACAATCCTGATTCCATCACAATCAAGACCAAAGTTGTAATAAATTGTTGCCGATGGAAGGGGGGGGGGGAGGAGGGGTGAGGATTAATAGAATGCAATGTACTGAGCCTCTTCTACGGAATACCTGACACATCTCAACACTCGGAATGTTCCTGATATATAACCAACCTTGGTTGTTGTCCAAGACTCCGGCTTTGTTGGAACGTCGTGACGGCTGATGACCTGTTGTAGGCACGTAGTCAGGTGGATGGGGGAAACGAGCACCCTGCGGCAAGCCTCTCGACACAGAAGAGGGCGGGGAGACCAGTCTGGATGGTGAGTTAGGTCTCGAAGAGCGTCGCTGCACCGTGACGGGTGAGTGGCGCTGCGAGGGGGAGCGATACGACATCCCGGCTGCTACGACATCATCAGCCGGGGTGGTCACCGGCTCCTCCACACTCGGGATGGCATTCTCGGCATCGAGGGAAGCCTGGACCAAGGCCGATTTCACCTGCTGGAAGTGGGGTCTTCCAGGGGAGAGGGGCCGTCCAGAGGGGAGTCTCTGGATGGGTGATGGCTGGTGGCGATCGATGGATCCGTCCGATGCAGACGAGGGAGAGTTGTCTCCAGCTTTTTTCTTGGAGCCTACAAGGGTGTTTATGGGGGAAGGGTGCAACTACATCACAACCAAATTTGCCAATAAGCACCGGCAAATGGGGTAACTACAACCTACAATATCCTAAACTGATTAATGAGTCGATCGACCCTGCAATTGTGTGATATTACACTATCCTACCCTACATGTTCGTGTACATCTTTAATCTGCTATAATACACTGTATTTAGATTGGAATCTCCTACAATGTGGTGTTTTTCCTTTTTCTGTTTTGTAAATGGAAGAAAGGAAAAGAAAAAGAGAATAAGAGTACAACAGGTGTATGAATCACTGAATAATTGTTTTAATAAGTTAGTTGTAACAGATGCAGGCAAACAAAGATACATTGGAAATGTCAAAAATGAGACAGGAAAAAAGCCCCTCAAAACAAAACCAAAAACAAGACATGTGCATGCACAAATTATGAACATGGTGAACAGGTTGGGGCGGGGGGAGTGACAAGACGTGAAGAGAAATGAATATGTTAGTGCTTGGGAAGATCATGGATTACCTGAAACAAAACAAATTAAGCAAAGCAGAATTACATTTAAAATGTATTATTTAATTTATTACCTTTACTTTATTATTATGCACTATTTACTCTATTTATTACGATTTGCAATTGCACTTTTTAAAGCAAATTTAAATCTTTGCTCCAGAGGAGTCAATCCATTAACAAACAACAGTTGGATTGTTCCGTGTCTTATGGTCCATGCCATTAGCCTTGTTGCGACATGGCGGACACAATATGAGGGCGCTATTTGAATTGGGTATGGCACAAAAGGTTTACCCAATTTAAATAGCGCCCTCCTACTGTGTCCGCCTTATCCCCAAAATGGCTAATTGTGTTGCAAGTGCGTAATGATAAAAATCTGTACACGACAATTTGTCCAAATGTACACAGTACAAACTATACTGCATATTTGTTGTGAATATTAACAAAATATTGAAGGAAATTATCATAATTTAATACAAGCGATAACAATTTACAACAGGTACATCAATTAGAAAACTCTTCCTATCTTAACAGTCATATGATTTTTTTTGTTCTATTTGGCAAGAATACGGAAATGAAAGAGCCTCATTTATAACAGAGGTCATTTTGTCAGGAATTTTGTTTTCAGCTTGCAGAGTTGCATGTATTCGAGTCCCTGCAAGTCCTGTCACAAGTCCCTGCAAGTCCCTGCAAGTCCATCACAAGCCCTCCAGTCCTAATAATCCCAATCACAAGCTATTCAAATGAGCTGTGACAAAGGCATTCCTTTGTCATTGTTTATCCAGTTACTTGTGACCGGCTTTATGAAAGGACTTCTGACTGGGCTTGCGAAAGGACTTGTGAAAGGACTTGCAGGGACTCGAATACAACTTTGTCAGCTTGTAGCTCGTCCATCTACAGAAAATAGAGCATTGTTTACAGCATCTCTTTTGTGTATTTCTCACGTTGTATCAAATATTTTTGGGCACATGCTTGCATGATTGTAAGGTTTGCAGAAATCAAAATTGGACACAAATTATGCTGTACAAACGACACCCCTTTTTCGCCGTCGTGTCATATTGCTCGCTTTTACTCTTGGTGCTCACGTATGTATGTGCATGGACATGGTAAATCATGTTTTTTAGCAAGAAAGTGGCAGGAGAGAACACTGCATGATTTTTTTTTCTATCCCAAGTTTTGATTAACCCCTTGAGCACGGTATTTTACGGGAGACGTCGGGGTGTTACAGCGGTTCTGGCAGGCAAATCGAACCGCTACAATGTGTTTGTGCAGTCAAGCATGACATACACAATAATCCAACAACGGATTGAAACTGCACAAACAGCGGCCAGTGGCGTCATCCGGCCTGGTGACACTGTTTTTTTGGCGCTATATGGCGTCATCCGTACGCAAGGGTTTAATTAAACTGCTGCAAACTGCAAACTGACTGGATTGACCTGCAATATACACATCAACCAAATTAGCTGGCCTCACGTTTCGAACTTGAGCAAGTTCTTTCTCAAAGGCAAATGACGTCATTTGCCTTTGAGAAAGAACTTGCTTAAGTTCAAAAACGTGAGGCCAGCTAATTTGGTTGATTTCTAAGTTTTGACGAGTGTAAAAATACATCAAAATCTTTTTTCTGAAACAGATTCATCATGTTTCAGAATTAATCACAGAATTTCTACTTGGATTCCTGGGAACCTTTAAAATTACATTACAGCCACCTTTGCTTTTTATGAATTTTGAAATTGTAGGAAAATTGTGCGGGATGGATGTGTCTTGCTTCATCAGTTCTCCTACGTGTCCTCTGGGATACAGCACAGCTGGTCAAATCGTTTCACTCTCTCTGCCGTCAAGGGATTGAAGTCACATAGAAATGTGTCCCCAACTCCAGAGATTGCTCTCCTGTTTGGAAAAAGTTTCCTGGATGAAGTCACAGTGCGGGCTGCGTATGAAGACTATCACTGATGCATAGATCTACGTTGTACACTGCCTGCTACAAAGACTACACTTGAAGCCACTGAAGAAAGTCTACGAAGACTGAACGATTGCTTTAGCTTTGCTGGGCAGATTCTTTCCTTGATATCCAGCTTTACATGCCGCTTGCCAAGTTCAAACAATCTGATCTGATCCAAACCTGATCATGATCAGCTGATCAGCAAGATCATGATCGGATTCAGGTGATACAAATTTCAAAGCACTATCAAGAGTTTGCTCAGCAAAGGCCATTTGTTTACTCTTCAACAACAAAAAGGGTGTATCATTTTGAACAAGGTAACAAAACTTGGCAGTTTACGTTTGGAGGATGTGCCAACATTTTAAAGTTGTTGGAAATTCTCTCTGGAATTTTGTAGGCTTCCGAATGCTTTAAAAATACTGCTAAGCTGAAATATGTCAAGAAATTCGGTTGGATGAACGAGGCAACACCGATGATTTGTCGACTGTGAAATTGAAAAATGGCCTCTCCGTTGCAACCACTTGGTGGCACATTGTATTAAAACATTCCCAAATTGTCAATTTTCATCCATCATGGTGCACGTGTCACAGTGAAAGTACCGACTGTTGATCGCGAGGAAGGGCAAAGGACGAAGTGTGCATGTGCACACCTCTGTGGTCATCTTCTGCGAAATGTAAATGCACAAGAGTTACATTTCCACATTAGAGAGTCACTTCATTTCATGAACACCGAGGAGTAATTTACACTGGATCACTAGATATCAGCTTTTTGAGTACTTGGCGTCTGTCTGACTTTTAAGAAGCTTACCCGAGTTCGAGAAAAACTTCTTTTTTTTTACCTTCATTTAAAGACATGGAGTCTCCCATGCCACTGCTTGCATTGGAGTCTGCATTCTTGGCACGTCTTCTGGCTCGTTTCTCTGCTTGGCGCCGTACCTTCTTCGATATTTTCTTGGCCTTGCGCCGAGCTTTCTGCTCTTGAGCCTCCAGCTTTGCCGCCTCCTTTCTCTGCTGTCTGGCCTCTTTGAGGTCAGCCTTCCGTTTCTTTTCCAGTCGGATTCGCTCCTGTTTCTCTTTCTCCTTCCTTTCGGCCTCTGCCTTGGCTGCTTTCTTAGTGGCCCGTTTGGCCAGCTTCTTGTTGACCTCCATGATCTTCTTGGCGATGGCGGGATTCATGTTTTTGGTAATCTTCATCTCCTCCTTAAGAAGCTCTGACGGGGTTTTGGCAACGTTGTCATGATCAGTGCTCTGCTCCTTGACCGCACAGTCGAGGTCGGTCTCTGAACCGACGACATCTGGCTCCCCGAAGCAGGTACCCTTCTTCACCTTGCTGAGAAAGGTATTACCAGCATCTTTCTTTTTACTGGCCTTCTGCCTGACTGGCCTAGTGGTTGCAAGGCCCCCCTGGTCGGAGAACAGCATGGCTGCTGATGTTTCAGACAACACAGGGATAGAAATTCTGATCTACTCTACAAGCGGTGACTTGTTAGGCTAAACTTGATGCTGAAATGTTAGTAGAGGGTGAAAAGAGGGCGAAACACAAAAGGTGGTGAGTTAGTGAAGACACATGCATGAATACAAAAAGATGAAGCAGGGAGAAATATTAGTGAGAGGGGCTTGCCAACAAACAAGAACAGAAAGTCAAAAACTGGAAATGAACCATGCACCAATAAACAAAGGGAAGAGGGGAGAGCAGGAATGAATGCAAATTACAAAAAAGAAGGTGCACTTATGGAATGTGTACATGTTCGTTCCAATGAAATGATTTTTTTGGAAGGATGATAAACTAAAAGGAGAAATGCAAGAAGGGGTTAAACTTGAGGTTCAACCCCACATTACCGTAGGGTCTTACAGGGTAGCTCGTGGTTCATGGCACTCAAACCCCATAAAAGCTTGGGGTCTTTGCCCAATAGGCCTATGAAAATAGACAAAGTGTCCACGATTGACCGAACGTCCACGATTGAAAATCGTGTACAAAAATGGGAGGCCTTCCGAAAAAGTAAAAGTATAAACAAAAGAGGGACAATAGGAGGTCCGCGATTGCCGGTATACACACTTGTGTGAGTGGGGGTGGGGTGGGAGTGGGGGTGGGGTGGGGTGGGGTGGGGGTGGGGTAGGGGTGGGGGTGGGGGTGGGGGTGGGGGTAGGGGTGGGGGTGGGGAGGGTGTCCTAGCAGCCAAGTACACCTTCATGTACCTACACTGTAAACTAGCCTCCTTGTTTTTATTTATTTTCATCATAATAGACCTACTTTAAAGTGAATTTCATTTTCAAACAAATACAATAAAAAGCAAGAATATTTAAGTGGCAACCGTACGACATAGGCCTACATATCATTCATCAAACCAGGCACTGAGCTAACGGTAAGTGCTGAGAGGGCACGGCGCTAAACAGTAACACCAATCAAGATCAAGCACAACTCGCATCTAGCCCATATCTGGACTCCGTCTCTGCGTACACTACACTGTACTGCGAGGCCAATAACATTTTTGTATCAAAATAATAGGAGGAAAAATTTGTGGAGAAATCTCTCAAAACTCACTAGTGTGAATCAACTAAGATTTGCCACGCAGATGATATGCCCTGTAACTTAATGTGGATAAAGGGAAATTGGGCTTATAACTCGCATCCAGCGTGATTTGCAAACAGCTGTCCAAAGGGGGCTCACGCAATGAAACGCGGTAGGCGTCCGTGCAGACGCAGACAACCACTTCGGTGTTGACAAAAATTGCACACGTCCAACTAAGTTACCCGCCGCACGACTCGGAAATTCCTTCACATACGGAGGGTTAATATGGTTTCCAATAGCACAGATGCTATCCTGAGGTAATAGTTATCTTTGCAATACATTTTTTTTACGGCTACTCACCTGGGCTGACGAGATATGGATTTTTTTACTCAGCAAAGTTTGATAAAAGCCCTCCACTGCTCAACATCAGACCGGCGACATACTGATGATAGACGCATGCGCCTTGTGACATTGCCATAGAAACGACCTTTTGAAAGTTCACTGGTGTTCTTAAGTAACGTAGCCAATAGAGGACATTGTCACACTTGCATAAAATGGTTTGGGGACAAATATTTAGGAGGATGGTGGGGCCTCCAGAGTAGTGACCATGAAATCGTAGCAGTGGGGAATTATGTCTCATTTTTAAACCTCATTTTTCGGTAGGAGTTGGGGAGGGGATGTTTTGTGGATTTGCGGGAGGGGGGGGGGGGGGGGCTTACTTGTAGCTAGCTGAGGGAGTACGAGTAATATAGGCCAGTTCATCACGCGCCACCAATTGTTAAAACTTGTTTCATTGTGACGTTCGCTGTTACCAAGACAAATTCGCTTTGCTCTCAAATTCGCATGACGTATGAAATGAACCGGCCTAATCTCGAATGGTGGTGGTGGGGGGGGGGGGGGGGGGGGGGGGGTTAAAGCCTGACCGGCCATCTTCTTGATGTGTACCCGTAGAGTAGTAGCATGCATGCCCTGGATGGACTGCAGCACTATACGCTTCTATGGATCGAAAAGCGTACCGGGGCCTTTTTCGGGCAGTAATCGTTCCTTGACCAACAGCGGCGGAACGGGGGGGGGGGGGGGGGGGGATTTGGCAGTTCCACATAAAGAAAATCATAGAAAATGGCAGCAGCCGGCCGGCACCGGCGGTACTCTCTCTTCAAGGCTTCCAGTTATATTTCCAAGAGGAAGAATTCCGGAAGTGTAGACTACAAGACAAGACAAGACAAGACTTTTGCAGACATTTTGAAGAAACTGCTTCACTAGCGAAGAAACTGCTTCTATTTTGGACATCTCCAACCCTAGCTTTTATTCTTCGTTGCTTTCACGCATCTAATGTCTGCCTGAATTATTATCTGGTCGGAAATAAATTCGATATTTGGAAAGCAATTATGTACTACTCAATAACTTAACATGAGTTGTGATTTTTTCGTTCGATATTTAATTTAAAAGTCAATAATGGGTTGGTTTTTTCGTTCGATATTTTAATAAATTTTGTATTGGTAGGAAAAGAACAATTAAAAAAAGAAATTTATTTTTGAGGTGAAACTCGAAAGGAGGCGGTGACGTCATTCTGTAGACGTCGACAACATAGGCCTACGCAACTCAAAACAAAACATAACAAAAATTCACTGTCACAGCCGCGAATCGAACCTGTGTCACATTTCAACTCTAAGAGAGTACGATCCTATTGTGCCAGTGGCTTTTCCTGTTCATTCGAGCTTTTCAAATGCGACTTGAAACCTTCTCTCGATCCGAGGCTATCCAGAATTTTAAAAGCATCCACACCGAGGCTGCCGTGACGTTATACCTATGACGCCAGCGACATTCTCAGCTAAAACAATGTCATGGTCACAGGCGGGAATCGAACCCGCGTCAGAGAGTAGCCGACTGTATGTGCCATTGACTCTTATACAGTTCACTAGAGTTGGACTTTAAATCTTCGCTCGATCCGAAGCTACCCAAAACTTTGGCGACATTCTCAAATAATAAAAAATATGCGAAGGATTAAAGTTACATTTGGAAGCCTAAACAGGAAGATCCAATATAATGGCATAAATCGAGTTGATCTACGAGAAGGTTCGATTCCTGCCTATAAAAATAACATTTTTAACCCGATCTGACAAAATTCGGTCCGAACAGTTCATGTAACTATGTTTGTCTTTTTATGTATGTCTTCGTTGTCCTGTCGTGTATATGTCTGTCCATGGGAAAGGTGATTAAAATAATACAGTAGTATTAACAAGTCTGGAATTTCTGGAACCAACCCAATCACAAGAAAATTGTAAAAAAAATATTTTTGGAAACTAATATATAGCTCAGCACATAATGATAGGGGGCAGTAGGAAAGGGGAAGTATCCCCTTTGAAAACGGGGCTGAAAATTCCATAGACAGTCGAATTCATCATGAAATGTTGTTTTATTTCGGGAAATATTTTGACACTGAGTTAGATAACAAAAGTTGTCACTGCTTGGTATTTTAATAGTACATACTTTGCTATTAATGAAGGGATCATTTCGGACAACGCATTGGATCAAAACAAAAACAAAAGCAAAAACAAAAACACAATTAACTATGCATAATATGTTTCGGTTTAACCACTTTTATACAATTTCTCAAAGCACAATGTTTAAAAGGCATTATTAGTTGCAAATAAGAGAATATTTTAAACGGTGAAAAACAATTAGTGTTCTAAAACTTCGCAAGGCATAATGGGGAATATTTCCATGTGAAAATTAACCATATGTTTCCGCATCCAGTTTCAGTTTGATTTTTGGAGGGTAACATCAGGAGCAAGTCCGAGCGGCGGCCATTAATTTTCGTCACTGCCATTGGTCGTATCGTAAACCATTTTGTTGGCATTGGCCGATAATGCCTGATATCCAGGTTACCATGGAAATCGACTCGTGGTCGACAAATGGTCGCCGCTCGAAATCGTTCTGGGATTTCTAATTCAAGCGGGTGCAAAGACACAGCGATTTTCGTGATCATAGAGTACCGAAGTCTGACGTCAGTTGGCATGACAACTGGTTCCAAACAAATGTAAATTTCGACTGTTCCTTTGTTAACAGCCAGTCATGTAAACACATAACGAAAGTTTTCTGGTTCCAAACATTGCATTGACGTAATCACTTCGATGCTCTATAAGGATGGATCATCGTGACATTGCTATCTTCTCGCAAGTGTGACGTCATTTAGATCTAGAAGAATTAAGATGGTGCGAGATTTGCACAGATTCTTCTCGCGAAAGTTAGCAATTTAAGTACGCACGCGTGTTGCTCCACGCGTTGTCCATAGAGCCCACGTATTTTGGATCCGGAAGCTAATGCTACTTTTGGATAGGATAACAATTTTAAATTGCTAACTCTCGCAAGAAGAATCTGTGCAAATCTCGGTTTATCTTAAATCTTCTTTCTGATTAGTTTAAGTTTTTTTCTATTCTGGCAGTCATTTTAACGTAGGCCTATATGTGTTTATTTCATTGCATTGACGACATCACAAAATTCTCTTCACCACAATGTATTATCATGTGAGCTGGCCTCCCATTGTTAACACAATCAGAAGTTGTGTGCGTAATCTCTGATATTTTCACAGCACTATATACTTTTTTTTCCATTTTGATCTCAAGACTATTTACTTCCACATATTACCAATAACAATAAGCAAACTAAAAACATATTTAGACGAAGCTTACAAAAGCATGTCATTAACAAAGACATAGTTACGAAAATATATTGCACAAATTAGATCTGCTGATGATGCGTATTGGGAGAAACAACCACAGACCCACGTTCGTTTATTTTCCCCTATCTTTTACCACCAAGCAATATAATCATCTAAATCCCCAACGGTAAAGGCTATTTTACCAGGATAGTTACATGTGTCGCGGGCCAAGTGGAAATCTTTGTTTTTGCCAGAACGTAACAAAATAAATTTACAATTAAAAAAATCATTTAAATTTAGGGGTTGGTTTGTTAAGATGAGAATATCTGAATATTTTCATAGGGATCAGCTGAAAGATTTAAATGAAAAGGAAGATTGAGACAACTGCATTTCTATTATATGGGTGTTCGTTCTATTCATTGTTAGAAATTAGTCTGGTTCCCTGATCTGACGGTTCTATGCCTGGCTTCGGCTTGGGCTTCGGCTTGGGCTTCGGCTTCGTTTCCAGCTATTCCCCAGTCCCATTGCCAATCTAAAACCTTGAATACGTAAATATATTAACATACTCTGGCTCCGGATTAAAACATAAGACTTTGATATACACAGGCGCGTTATCTTATTTTTTTTGCTTGTGGGGGCTTACGCCTTGCAAATACAGGCCTTATTTTGCCTATGGGTGAGAACAAAACAAAGAGGTTAATAGGCGCCACCAACGGTGAAAAAGCGTGTCAGCCCCCCCCCCCCCCCCCCCCCCCCCCCTCCCGCTTGTAAATTTTGTTCACATTTTGGGAGTCACCTTTCTGGGCAAATTTCAGAACCCCCCCCCCCCCCCCCCCCTGCAAACAATCCTGGATCCGCCCCTGATAGGCCTACATGTAGCAAAAACAGTATCCAAGATCTTGCCAAATCTGGGGACGTAAAATTACGAGAAGCCGAAGCCCGAGCCCAAGCCAGAGTTTGAGAAAAGGCATTTGACGACTCTATAGATCGTCAGAATTGTATGTAGAAATTCACTTGGGGCTATTTCTCATCTGCACGACGCACTCTGATTGGTTGATAGCGCATTTGGTAATTTGATGACGTCACTGACTCTAGACCAGCCTGTGCTCTTGGCAATCCGGATCCCTGTGTGAATCAATGTCTCTGCAGGACTTCAGGCAGTCCGGCTGCGAGTAGGAGCTGACGCGGAATCGCCGCCCGCACGCAAAACAGTCGTTAAAGCACACGTTGGAGACCCGCTTGGCCAGCATTTCCAGGAGACCGTTGCCAGCCAACCACTCTTCGTTTTCTCCGAAGCTGCGTTTGGCGCCCTCTATGGGCCAGTTGTGGGCGCTGCTCACTGGCAAGGCTGGCAGGAGGGTTACTATGGCAACGAGCGCCAGAGAGATGAGGACTGTTGCTTTCGCCATTCTGTCTGGAAGAAGTGAAGAAAAAAAGACAGAACAAAATTAGATAATAATACCGGTTGGACATGAAGAGCTAAGAGACGATTTTGGCGGATACACTTTATAAAGCAAAAGAGGAGTTTGGTGCTTTGAGGTATAGGGCCTAAACTTTCTCTGGATGGCAAACAGAACACATTATTACACCTTCTAAATATTCATGAGCTAATGGTACTAATTCATTGGTCAGTCAAGAATGACGCACCAAAACAAATTCAACTGTTTCGAAAAAGGCCTATCTCCCGGGGTGTTATTTTCTTTTACTGTTTTCCCTACAACCTCATCCCCGGAGTCAAAATCCAATCATGTACGTATTTTAATACATTTTCCCTACAACCCAATCCCTGGAGACAAAATCCAATCATGTACGTATTGTAATACATTCGGATGCGCTGTCAGACACAGAACTGGGCGAATTATTGGGCAATTTTTATGCTAATTCACGGAAGCAGAATGGATATTTAGAAGGTGCAATAAAACAAATACTAGGCCTACATGGTTTTTGTCGGGGGAAATAGAGCATCAATTTTTCCCTCGGTACTGGCTATACAGGCCTACCACCCCTCACCCTCCGGGTTCGGGGTGGTAGGCCTGTAGCAAGTACCTCGGGAAAAATAGATTGCCATATTTCCCCTCTAACCATGTAGCATTTGTATACTGACCGAAGCGTTGCGTTTATACCCACGGTTCAAGAACCGTATACTTCTCCTTTTTCAGTATGTTACATGGTTACATTTACCTGGTGTATCCATTACATTTCTCGCTAGTTTGTGCCTCTTCTGTTTGTGCCTCGTACACTTGGCCCAGTTACACTGCCCGCACTGGCTCAAAAATATGGCCCAATATTGGGTGACGAATGAGGATAATATAGACGAATTTCACATTTATCTGTCCGAGCACTTTCGGGTTGAACGCGACGCGAGGATCTCAGTGCTAAACAAACACAGTGCTATTAATATATTCATTCATGCGTGAATCAATCACGCCGTAAATGGCAGACAGCGTGTGTTTAACATGGTAAGTTGTTTTACTTTAGCAGGAAGTGCCTCGCTTTCGCACCCGGAAGTGCGCAGAATGGCGCTATTTCCGTCAATTCGGGTGTCGTCTATTCCCACACCGCGAGACGAGTGGATGTTTCACGGCTATAGATCCGATGTGATGATAAACGAATTACCGACGGATTTCTCTTGTGCCCAGACAACTGATGTTGGTGTTGTGCATACAACGCGCATCAAGGTGATAGAAATCGGGTGTCCGATTGCGAAGACTTGTTCCCGGTTCCTTCACTAAAGTTTACACTAAAATAAGGTTTTTATGTTGATATACCCATGATGCATTGCAGTGTTTCCAACCGCCGCAAAAAAACCTTGCCGAAACATAAGTGCATTCAATAAAATAAAGTGTCAACAGTTATTCAGACTCATTTACGAAAATGAAAAGAGCACCCATCTCTTGGAAAATAGAAATAAGTACAGCGCTTGTGCGCGAGAGGGCCAACCAAAATCGCATAGTCCCCATTTTTGGGGCGGGAACCAATCAAATTGCCGGGAAGCCTTGGATGGACAAATACGGAGTAACTTAGAGTACAGGTATTAACTATTATTTTGCCGACAACTGGTAGATTTTGTCTGGGGTACCGAGGATATATTCGTGCATAGGTTACCATGGAACATCGACCAATTGTTGACAAAATGTTCACTACTCGAACTTGAACGCTAAACACACTATAATAATAGCTACCAAAAGAATTATCATAGATTCCAGTGAAGAAAGAATGAAATTTATTTACCACATTATAATATTTACATACAATGATCACCATACAGTGGTAAGGTTAAATGTAAGTCACTATACGTAATCTTCATTGGGCTCACAGTCTCGACAACCAACTTTAGACTGAATGGAAGCTGCCCTCGCTATAGACAGGACAGCCTCGCTTAATAATATTTCGACAGTCCATCATGATGGTTGTAATAATGCATCTCACAAGGACATCAGAGAATACGTGCGCTGCGAGATTGCAAACCCACACGGCCAGCCAAACGCGCTATTGAACGATTTATATCAGCAGAATGAAAAAAAACACGATGGGCGCCATCCATTCTGATGAACATCAACAATAATCTCCACTGTACGTCTTCATTTAATATCGATCGACTGGAGAGGAACATCGTATTACTTTAAAGATACAACCAAAACAATCGAAAGACGACAACTATACGCTTATTTGAAGAGACCATTATGATTTGTTTTAATAGGGTTTCGTAATATTAAACCATGAATTTCCCTGGTGACAAGGGGCTAGAGACGCCATTGCTTTATGGAATAGCACCCCGTCATATATTGTGTTACTTCCATCGGGAAAGTCCCCAGGCATTTTGTATCCATAGGCCGCTTCCATCATCAATGTCAATAGATATAGGAATATTAATTAACTGCGTTGATATTAATATATACCTCAGCTGTACATACACTGCGAAAACTGTGGTGTTCGATTTTAAATGCCAAATTTCTTTCAGTCTGGTGGATGTTGAAATTGGTGTTAAAATAGCAACAGCAACTACATAATACAACCGGATATGGATGACGTTCATTCAGAAGGGTTTTAAGAGTCGGTACCACGTAAGCGAAATATCAAAATTGGTGCTATTATTCAAACATTTTTCAAAACTTGTTGAACTTGCGAATTCTATTGAACCCGCCGGTACGTTGTGTGGGTTTACTGGTAGGCCTATATACTTCAATAAAAGCAGTGGCTTTTTAAAACTATTATGACAACATTCCTGATATTCCCAATTACCCAAAAGTTGCGTCCAGTATTGAAAATAAACTGGATAGGAATGACGAGTTGTTTTAATCATTGACTGCCGGCACGTCATCTCAAAACTTGGTGAACCTGCAGTTTCTATTGAACCCGGTACTTATTTAGTTTACTTTTTTTGGCGTAATCAGGTGTAACCAAGTGCTGCGGTCTTTTTCGGGTTTTCTGAGATTTAAATCGGAATTCTGACTTTTCAAAATTATTTCCAAAATTCTTATTTTTCTGATGATTTTTTTGTTGTGTATATTTGGAGGGGGAGCAATGATACATGCAGCCTTTATGTTACGTGTTCGAGTCAATGGGATGGAGTTTAGGTTCAGGGCCGTGACCGACGGATTTTAAAATTTCGGTTAAACTTTGAGTTCTTTTTCTAAAGAAAAGGATGAAGTGCTTTTAAATGAGAAAATAGCCAGAAAGAACCGGTATGTGCAGGCAAAATTCAGGAATAATCAGTTGATTTTATGTTTGTTTGATCATTCTAAGAACTAGCCGCAGTGAGTCAGAACTCATTGGAGGGGAAGGGAAAGGTTGGAGTTGTTTAACGACATCAACAGAGTCATTCCTCTTTCGATTATTTTTGAGATGCGGGGAAAGTTGGAGAACGAATGACTCTGCTGACCGAGGTATCATGGTAGGTTTATGGTCTGCAGAAACTATTTACGTATATGTATACGATTAGGCTGGTGGGTACGCCAGCCGTGTGGGTGTGTGACTTACCCACGCAGAGCGTAATTACTTTGTGTAATTACTTTGGAAGGGGGCGTACATACGGTCGTCGTGGGGACCACAATCGCTATGGGGACAGAGAAATGTGCCCATAACTCGGTCTTAATTTGCCTATAAAAACGCCCCCACTACGCGTATACGCGGTGTACGCCTGTAGTCGAGTAGTCCTGTTGTAGTCGAGTCCCTACAAGTCCTTTCACAAGTCCTTTCGCAAGTCCAGTCATATTAAAAGCCGGTCACAAGTAACTCGATGAACAATGACAAAGGAATGGCTTTTTCAAAGCTCATTTGAATAGCTTGTGATTGGAACAAGGACTGGGACTGGGGGAAGCTTAATTGTGATGGACTTGCAGGGACTTGTGATGGACTCGACTACATCTCTGCAAATCATGTCACTAAAACACTTAACTATAGGCCTACATGTATTATAATGGAGGTACCTCCGTGATATTATTTATCCACTTACTTATTCCTTTATTTGTCTCTTCATTTCTTGAAGTTTTTTATTCATAAATGAAAATCCCGCTCGCATTTTACACCCGATGCTGTACTTCTCGTGTATATATATGGATTCACTGTAGCCTCAAGCACGCGTTTACCTATCAAACGCTTTGGGCGCCCTTCCCCAAAGTCGAAAATAATGACGTCATAGCGTTTCATCGGGCGGTGTACAAAAAGATACCCAGTGTCCGATCTTTACCTTCAACGATCTTTGATGTAGGTAACATGTAAAGGCTTACATATATTTCAAGTACATAGGCGTAGCAAGGTCATTTTTATTGGGGGGGGGGGGGGGGGGGGGTGGGTAGACGTAAAAAAGAAAATGGCACTCGATATATCGGGGCACAGGGGGCACTAACATTTTTCAGTTAGGGCACAGGGGGCGCTAACATTTTTTCAGTGGGGGCACAGGGGACACTATAATTTCCAGTGAGGGCACACTAGGGCCAGCAGCATGAAGGACATTATTTTAATGTTGCGGCGATTGTGTACTTACGGGCCCCGTTCCTATAAGAGAACAAAATCCACAAACCAACGTGTATGTCGTAGATATAGAGGGCAGGGTTCTATATTTTTTTGTGTGGGAAATTTTTGGTAAAAAAGGGCACTCTGGAAATATGGGGGGGGGGGGGTAAATACCCCTTACCCCCTATTCCCCCGCTGGCTATACGCCTATGAAGTAGGGCATTTAGCAGAGTGTGAGAGCCGAATGCAAATTGGCCTATATAGGCCTACATGGAATTGCCCATTCAAAGCCAAGAGCGTATTATTTTTCAGTGAAGTATGATCCCGCGTAATTGCCGAGCAGTACATCAGGGAACAGCAAGTTGCCGTAATTGGTAATGGCCATATGCACGTGAAATGACAGTATATTCTTATAACAAAAAATTAAAACAACAAAAGACGCGTGTGCCATATTTACAAACATTATGATATTCCTTGAGGTATAGTTTACGATGCCACGCAATTTTACAGGAACGTCTACTGACATCCTTACTGCCACCAATTATCCTTTTAACGATCGAGGTTTGAGCCTAACGATGGTGTTTTGTTTTGGTTGTTGAGCGTACGGTACCAATTAATTAGATTAATTGTGCCACTGCTAAATTCACAAGGGCCTGAGCCTTTCATACTTTTCAATAGTGGTCGTGTTTAAACAGTCTCCGAAATGGAATTATCAAAACTTGAATCCATACCAAGCATCTGTATGTCCGAAATACCATAACTTTTCGGATAAATATTAAAGTTAGCACTTTAAAGGCTAAATAAAAAATAAAATTATGGCATATAAAGCTTTCGCAGCTATACAGCTACTTCATCAGGTGCAATTAATGAAGGCTGAACATCTGATACGAGGTCATTTGGGGGATTAGTAAAACAACAACAACAAAACAAACAAACAAACAAACAAACAAACAAACAAACAAACAAACAAATATCGAACCCCCACTTTTGGAAACGTATTTACGCCTCCTCGTGGAAGGGAGGGGGGCTCTATTTTGGGAAGGGTTGAGATATGCACAACACATTGCTCAAAATGTTCTGCGTGCGGATGCGCTGCGCCGAAGCTGCATATTTGTGTTTGTGAGAAGACAGCACATTGGCTCCTTAATTTCATTCACAGTAAGATTGTCTCTCTGTCTTTTTTTTAATTACTTTCCCGTATGCTTACAATATATCAACCTCCCCCAAGTTGTTTTCGACTTTAATCAGCTCTTTTGCTGCGGTGGAGCAAAGATATCCTGATGTTGTACACGTGTAATACAGGGCAAGTCAGGCATATCCAAACCAAAACGTTTACCCGTATATATTGCCGCGAAAATATATGCGTTTATCGTAATTATTTTCAGAGTACTGACAAGAAAGCGCAAGTCTAAGACTTTCTTTTAATGCAGAAACCATCAAATTCAATCGAGTAGTGGACGAGAAATTAACTTTTTGAATACACATACAAAAATCTCCCAAACCCCATGGTGAATTGGACACCATGGGAATCCCATTGGGAAGTTTTTGTTTTACCAAAATCTCACATGAAAAAAAAACCCGTGGAAATTGCATTGTGAATTGGATACCATAGGAATCCCATAGAGGTTTTTGTATAAAGGATGGTATTTCGGGACTTTATCCTGTTGCAGTGTCAGACATGTATAATATGTATTCGCCGAGCTACATTCTCCAAAGTCGCTAATCGCTATAAGGCAGATTGAGGACAAAGCATTGCTTAAATTTTAAGCATAAATTTGGGCAGTGAAAAAGAAAGAAATAAGAAGTCAATCTAAATTATTGATGTCAGTGGTCTTTCCTTCTCTTTTTGCCTTGCAACATTGTTTTGCCTTCCTGAAAATGACAAGCGCTGGATCTCAGGGTGACGCCGTGGGGAAAAACACCTGAAACAGGCTTTTCCGGTTGAGAAATAAAAACTCACCAGCGACATGAGTTTTTGGGGATACCACAAGAAAGCTTATTACATGGAATCTTTATATATACCCGTGCACTTTATAAGAATAATATACTATACACAAGGTTGATTCATAAGATGGAGAAATATTTGGCTTGGGTTATTGTTGACACCCTTCATGGAGCCACGCATCCACATCAAATTTAATGAGTATTAAGTGTTGATTATTATCCACATACGGGGAATGAACCTCGTCAACAAGTTGATTCATGGAAGTGCCAAGGTGATTATGATCTCCTTAAGCACTGACCTAACTCCCAACACAGTTGTTTATACTGCTGCAATAAACAAACAGCAAAGGCATCAACTTACACCAGACGTATTGCCCGTTTCGCTCGTGCGTCGATCGGGTACGTGTCTTGGAAATTAAAGTTTCACAGAAATAAAAATGGAAAAATTGCTTTAAATTGTCCGGAACCAGGGGCGGATCTAGCCTTTCATTTAGGGAGGGGTTGTACCAGTAGCGTGTCCAGGTTTTTGTGCCAGGGAGGGCAAACAACGTCTGAGTCGTCTCAAAATCATCTTTAAAACACTATTTTTATATTTTTATGACGCATCAAATGCCGCGGTTTCAACACACCCGCACACCCAGCCAACACACACAGTCATGTAAACGGGTGCAATCGTGGACCTCCCATTGTTCCTCTTTTGTTTATACTCTAACTTTTTCGGAAGGCCTCCCATTGGTTTTGTACACGATTTTCAATCGTGGACGTTAGGTCAAACGTGGACCCCTTTGTCTACGCCCGAATTATTTTGTCCTGGTCCACGATTGCCGGCATATACAAACTCACTTACATATACTCGCTAGGACAATGCTTTGTGTTTCCTATTCTTCCTTTAATATAGCCAAACCCCATAGACTAAGCACGTAATCGTACGTTCGCGAGGACCGATTTTAACAAAAGACCGTCTCTCGAGGACAAGAAAGATTCTTTTGTGTTTTCTTTCTCCGCTCGTCCTCGAACGTAATACAGTACATGTACACAGACACACAGCTCTGTTTCACATACGCAGTGTGGACATTCCTTTGTATTCGTGTAGTTAAGAATTCTTGGCCAAAATCCTAATTTTTCTCACATCCAGACAATTTTTTTCAACCCCAATTTTTGATAGTGGCCCCCTGAAGTAATTATCTTTATTCTCCCACGGATAACCCTAACCCCATTTTGCCTCTGAAGCCCTTTTCCAGAGAGAGCGAAACACTATGTGGACCTGACACAGGTCCACATAGTGTCTCTCATCTATTGTTCACGCCGAAATCTTCTATTCACAGGTCCACACAGTGTATGCACCGCTAACTCACATCTAGAACGACACACATTATAACAGCTTACACCGCTAAGTGACTGTTGTGTGGTGCTTTATTAAATACTCGGTAAATTATTGAAAATTAATAAATTATTTGACAAATTATTGGATAGTTTTAGAAGGTGATAAGAGAAGCCATGCGGTAACACATTCCTTTTGAACTGTGAATTGTTAATTACCGGTAAGCCTTTTGAAGATATAAGAGCAAAAGGTTGGTACTTTTCAGTACAAATAGAAATACGACCGTAGCCTAGCCATATATCACTTAATACCGCGCGTCAGATCGTACAGGTGCCAGTACACCTGTGAAATTGCACAGGTCCTGCAATAATTCTTCTCATTATCTGATTATCTTTAAAACAGTGCCATAGGCTTTGCGACCGAGATGCGTGACCTGCAGATGTCAACATTTAATTCTTGCAGGTGTTAGGATAGAACGCTGTGGACACGTGTACGGAATGAATAACCAACTACGCATTGCCTATCGACTACCCAGTACTGCCACTACTGGTAATCACTCTTGCAAAACGTGATCTGTTGCGATGTTGCCATCACATGGTGTTGAATAATTGAACTGTTTCTGTCTTTCGAAATGGTTTTGATGAAACAAAATAGGACCAAGAGACATAATTCATAATTTTCACAAAATAATTTCAAGCCGGAAATGATGAGTTGGATTTTAGGATGGCAAAGATTTATGCATCATAAGAGAGGGGGGTGTTGCTGGAGGGGGAAAGTTACGATTCCATTCGGAAAAAGAGAAAAGGAAAGAATTCCCCCACACCCAAATGCAGTGCATTATAGTAAAGTTATAATAGTTGGAGAATACAATGGCGTCCTCAATAGTCCCCAGCCCCACCCCCACACACCCGCTTTTCAAATTTATTTCCGCACGAAAAGTTGTCAGGATGAGTTTAAAAATGTTTTTAAATGGAAACAATTGTGCGCCCCGCCAAAGACAATCCTGGGATCACCACTGCTCACATCCATCGCGACCCGTCCGTCGGCAATTCTATGACAGCCCACACATTCAAAATGGTCTAGCAACGCTAGATCATAGTGAATTTAGTCGTCGTTTCGAGCATAATTTCGTTTATTTACTTTATTTGTATTATTTATTATTTTTTTCAATGTAATTAAGGATTCTACGAAAGGGAGCTGAGAAGCTTGAAAGTAAAATTGTGAAGAGAAGATGATTAAAGAAATGTTGAGATTTAAAGGTGGGAGAAAAAAAATCCGATTGGGGGTATTAACAGGCAGGAACTGATACCCCTCTCTGCATACCAGCCCCGGGAAAGAACTTGCTTAAAGTTCAAAACGTTAGGCCAGCTATCAATACTATTATTGAAGAATGAAGAGATATGCCAACGAGACAAAATAGGCCGCTTCACCAGCAAAGGAAACAGAAGTAGGGAAAGAAATCGTTTCAGCGAATCTGACTCTACCGGTAATTCAAAACTGCCGATAAGGCGTAAGTGCTTTTAAGGACGAAGTCATTTCCCAGACAGTCTCGAAAAGAATTCCCCGTCGTATTAATTCCACTTCAGAGTAAGTAGTTTTTGGTCATCTTTAATAGCACTTAGATGTTATTGTGGAACCAACTGGCGTGTTCATTAGGGTAATCTCGAACATGTAATCATCATGTCTGTTCGTTCTCTGTTATCTGTCGCTTGATCTGTACAAGCTTTCAAATTGGCTTAAAAAATCGTAAGAGACCCATGCATTCTCTATTTTAAACTTTGATTTCGGGTTTTGAGGTGTTTTGTGGAAGTAGCCCATTTGAAGGCTAAAATCCACTTTCGTTAATTGGCTACTCCCTCACCTCCCTTACAGTTGTCCTTGGTCTAGATCTAAGCAGGGGATAAATCTTCAACAGAAGTCGAAAGAATTCCAATATTCTGATTCATAGACCCCGGCTGGGTGTTAACTTTCACTGTTAGGGGTATAGACAAGCTCACTCCACCTTTAAATGCTATAGTGTAATTATTAACCAGTAAATTGTTTTGTATATTATCTGTGTTTCCCATGCGCATTATGAATACATATACTTATTCATATTGTGATGTTGAAATGAAATGAAATGAAAATGAAATGAAATGAGATGGAATCAATAACACGTTTACATTTAACTGTAGTTTTTCATAAATACTTTTCTATTGTTAGGTTACTCGTGGTTTTGCATGCATGTCTTATTTGGGGCCAAATTTGAGGCTACATTGTCTGATATCGACATTTTGATCTTATATCTTTAAAAAGGCAAAAATGAAAATCAACAGTTAAATATGAACGTGTTCAATGCTCTTAGAGAACATGGACGCATTACATGTATTATGGTTATACATCAGAGCAAGGAATTGTTTAGATGAAGGAATTGTTTAGATGAAAAATCGAGCACGTTAGCATATGGCAACATCGCATCCAATCCAACCAACAGACCCACGCATTCATAATAATTACTATGATGTGAATAGCAGCACATGTCAACATAAGCATATATACCCGTGGTGGATAAGTAAGACTCGACAGGTTTATATAACAGCATATGAAATGCCGGGGGTGGCAGCGAGACGGGTGGTGGTGAAGATTCGGGAAGTAGAGCGTTACTGTATAAATACTTCAAAGGAGGGAGGAATTGTGTTACTTTTCAGACTTTTGAAGAATTGATGAACTAGAATTCACTCTGGTGAACATAAGACCATAATACGCAAGTGAAAGAATTTTAAAAGTGAACAAAGAAAACAGATAGGAGCGGGAATAGAACCTGCGACCTCCGGGATACCGTCCCGGTACGGTATTCCGGAGGTCGCAGGTTCAAGTCCCGCTCCTGCCAGTTTTCTCTGTTCGCTTTGAAAATTTATTCAAATTACCTAGTTGGTTTCCATTGTGGTTTGTTTAACGCTGTCATAAATGAAAGAAACATACTACAAACTGCTTCCAAACTGGAATGATGATGGATGAAAGATAGGACGGGGCCTGATGTATCGACCCAAGCAGAATGTTTCTGAAAGTAACACAAGGAAAGAACTATATATATCCTACAAAAATTTCAAGCTTAATGTTCACCAGCCACACCTTTTTCATCAGATTCTATGAAAGTTACATATATCCTGTACCCAAGCTAGCCACTTGGCTTCAACAATTATTGGTGGATGACACTTGAATAGAAAAGCGAACATGCAGCAGCCAATAGCGAAAGTGTTACAAAATCAAATCACAAAGTCAGTAAAACCTGATAATTCAAACCGAAAAAAGACAGTTTTTGACAGCAAAATGACAGACTACTTTTGTACGTACCTATTTTAACGGCGTCAAAGGTTTGTGCAAAGATGAAAGTTGAGTTTTAAGCTTCAAAAAATACCGCCAGTGGGAACTTGTTTACAAGTCAGTATCTAGCACGATGTCTTTTGCGCGTAGGCCTACGGTGCCGGCGTTCCGTGCGGTACAGTAGACAGCAATGCAAATGGATGAACTACCCAGCTCATGTAGACCTATTCAGCTCGCAGCCAGTTGTGGTCGAGAGGAATTTTGGGGCGTGCTTTTAAGTGGTGCCGTGCTAATCTCGCAGTTCCCACCACGGGTGTGATTTATCCCTCCCCCAGTGTTAATCACATCTCCTTGTCAGTCTGACATGGTTGGCATAGGGCTAATGCATGGTTCTGGAATTGCGAATAGTGGTGCCACCTTGATAAATGAACTCCATTCTACACCAGTATTAATCACCAAGTCAGCGTTGTGATTTTAGCAGACTTTTGATAGAACCTTTTTCGATGTCTACCAACGGGACTGCATTACGACATAAATCTTGAACCTATTATGGTGTTCAAATAACAAACCCGTCTCACCACTCTCTTATTTCCAGAGAGTGAAAATTCACTCTATTCGAGTGAAAATTCACTCTATTCGAGTGAAAATTCACTCTATTCGAGTGAAAATTCACTCCCACAGTCTGAAACTAGGGACCAGACGTTTAAGAGTGAAATTCATTCTATCGAAAAGATCGAATTTTCACTCGATTCGCGACTGAACTGGTTCTTTTGTTTAGAGTATTAATAGGCCCTATTCAATCTAAAAACAGAGTGATTTTCACTCTAAATCGTCTTGTCCCTAATTTCACTCTTTGGGATTCAGTCAACCAAATTTCTACCTCGTGTTGGAAGACTTTAGCAAGCAGGTCCAATGTGGAGACACAATTGAAGTTTTACTTCACGTTTGCTAAAAATGTCTTGGGGTTGAAACACATAATTAACGCTGGATCATCGGGTTTCATAAAATGCTTTGATATTAGAGTGCTTTTAACTCTGGCTTGCGCGCCAAGTTAATAACAGTTGCTTTACAACAGACGACAATAATGGCATCACGCTGTAAGTGTGATTCATGACACCGGCTGCAACGGAATTAACCTGAGGTTTGGCGGGCTACAGGAATAGTTCACATGGATATCGGAATCAAAATGGATGGTGTAGGCTAATGGCTCTTGGTGTGCGTAAACTGGACATTTCAGAAATCGCGACGGCTGAACGCGACCTTCCATCAACTTGTCGCCTCCGTGCCACGACCGGGGATCTTTTGTTTTGTCTTTGAGAAGTATATAGGCCTATGACATTTGCCAGGAAAACAAATGCAACGAAACGCCTATAATGGAAATCTGCAACACTTTTACTTCATCGAAGATGGCATGATAAAAGACCAATCACCCATGCAGGCTGCGAATAAGGCCCGTTAACATAATTTTACCGCATGAAAAGAGACATTACAAATTGTGGTTTTTTTTCCGCTCTTTACTAATTTATGCACAAGGACTACATGCCTGGGTTTCTTTTAAAGATATACTGCCCGTTCTTTAAAAAAAAACCTGGTATTTTTAAGTTGAATGTTTATTATTCACGATTTGTTTTTCTATTTATATTTTGGGCGTCTGCAATCCCTCCATCCAAACAGCTTTATTCTTCGTCGCTTTCGCGTCTCTGTATTACACACAAAAAGATACACAGGTTGTGAAAATATGCACTTCTACTTCAGTATAACCGTGGATTCATTTTGAACCACAAAGGTAGTTACAGCGCCCTCTTTTGCTCAAAATATGGCCCATTCGTTTCGCTCCTTGCGGCTCCAAGGCCAGTGTCGCATGAATATCACTGATCTCCATGTATACAAATCTGGATTGCGCATTGGCCGCTGCGCGCTTTACGCACAGATGTCGCCAGCAGCCGCCATATTTCCAGTCCCCATTTCCAACGTTGATTGGTTATTTTTAAATAACCGTGTGTGCACGCGCGCTCGCATGTGTGGCACATCCTAGCCATAACGCACGCCTGCCTGCCTATGTGAATACGCCTATGTACGTTCGCGTTACGTTTAGGGATACGGCTATGGATAGAGTGGTAAGGTGGCGGACGGCCGTCTACAACTTGAACGGCCAAAGCGCAATCCAGATTTTGTATAGAGATCAGTGATGAAAATCCGTCTCCTTGAAAAGCCGACTTTTAGTGGTTCTACTGCGCATGCCTAAGTGAAGATAATTAGGACAGTGACCGGTCACGTGAGAGGGTTTAACCAATAATAGGGAAGAGAAGCCAACATTTCATAGGAGTCGGATATTCATACGACACCGGTGTAGCGTGAATTTTAGTGACTATATAATAGTGGTTTTTCACATGCCTAAATGATCGATGGTATCGATAATTGGGAGAGTGGCGGGTCACGTGAGAGGGTTTAACCAATAAAAGGGAAAAGGAGTCCGATTTTCATGGGAGTCATGATATTCATATGACACAGGCCCATCATTCCCGTTTTTACCCACACCAAGGTCACTTTTGTCTCAGGAAATGGGCGTCAGTAATAGCATGTACATGTAGGCCCTACAATGAATATCTTGGGCCCGGGTCTTTAAAAAAAGAAGAGTGAATATTGGAGTGACGTCACACTCGGAGGCGCTAGGCGGTGTCTCGAGGGCGTGGTTGTGATCCGACCCGGCTCCAGCTAATAAGATGTGGACAACACTGAACTTCAACGATTCCTCGTCTCGAAAACTTTTGATCCAAGACAGCTTTCCAATTTTAACTTTTTGTTAATTAAGAAAATGTCAAGTAATCCCTCGTCACAAATAATTCAGTATTAAAAAAAAAACATCCTTGTTGATACTCACCGACAGGAAGGAAAACCGATTAAACGCTGAAGATAAAAAAGGGCCACAAATAATTACGTTTTCAATCAACGCACTGTACTGCCGCGCTGTCTGTAGATCTAATAATTTTACCTGATGACGAATTGCGACTGCTTTTATTAATGATGTCATTACCTACAAACGGATGTGCAGTAAGTAATGGTTAATACACGATGGTGACAGTATCACCATCGCGAGTCCTGCTGTATCCTAATGAAACGGACATTCCCTTTAAGGCTATCGCGGTAATTAAGTAACTGGAATGGCAGAATTGCAGAGTGGGGATGACATCTTGTCCACCCCCGTTCCTTGCTCCCATAGAAAACCGCGAATAGAGCTATATGAAATAATTAATATACACGTAGCTCCATGGGTTACACCCCTCCTTCTCCCAGACATTCAAGCCACAAAATGCAACATCATTTCTACAACAGCCGAATCTTGTGGTCACTTGCGCAAGTGACATTGTTTATACTGCATTTATAAAAACAAACAATAACCTGTATACGTCCATGCTCTTTTCAACCAATATAAACATTCTTCATATTTGAATAGGACATCCAGCGACAATAAAAATACACCTCGTTTAGATATTGGAATCATTACTTTACAAATGTCGAATTATTTGCGGCCCGACAATGCCGCAGGACGGATCTTTTCATGGTTAGTTATGAAAGGAACTACATGTACATGTATAAGAATAAAAGCCGGGGGTTTGCTGCAGCGAACCCCCCCCCCCCCCCCCCCCAAAAAAAAAAAAACAACAACAATGGGAACAAGACCCCACCTGGCACCTTGTCAGTATACATGTACAAATGTACACTCCAGACTATTGTTACCCAACACATCACCCCTCCCCCCCCCCCCCCCCCCCCCGAAAATCTGAAAAGAATATTCAGGGACACATGATGACCAACACGTATCTTGCTTTAAATGGACAGTTACTTTGGATGGATAATAATGGACACGTGAAGTGCACATATCCACCAAGACCACCGTGCATGCTCAAGGCGGTACACAAGACACTGAAACCCCAGCTCCCTAGGGAGTATACAGCCCCGGCTGCAAGCTTAGCACACACAGGCTAATCAAACAACTATCATTACCCTCACAGGTATACCCATTTACTCCTGGGTGGAGAAGCAACTTGTGACAAAATGCCTTGCTCAAGGACACAAGCATCGTGACCCCAGCCGGTATCGAACCTACAATCTGCAGTGTAATCTCGCGTCTGGTACACAAAGCAACGAGGCCACAGCGTTTCACGGATCGCTTGATCAGACGCATAGACCAGTTGAATTTACACCAAGGCTACGCACGGTTTGGTCCACTTCTGGCGAAGAGAGTACCGAAGTGTGACGTCAGTTGGCGCGAAAACTGGCTCCAAACAAATGGAGATTTGGACTGTTCGTTTGTTAACAGCCAGTCATGCAAACACATTGACACAAAATAAGAGTATTTTGGTTCCAAACATTGCATTGACGTTATCACTTCGGTACTCTGTAGAGCAAGTACAGAAACGTTCTGCTCAGATTACCGGCCAAAATATTCTGCATGCGACTGTTTGCTAGGTCATATTTCTGCTAAACATGTCAATTTAATAAGTAATATTAGCACTCTATGACGTTGGTCATTCGGGGTCCAACACGTCGTGCGGTTTAACGGTAGTGCTGATTAAACAACTTAAAGCAAACCGAGCGAACACACTAACCCCTGCAGGCAGACAAAAATACAATGTCTAGACAGACTTGCAAAAAGACATACCAAGACGGACAAACAAAAATAATCACGCAGGTACTCATCAAGTGAGAATTCTGTTCTGAAATCCCGAATGACTTTTATTGGTTCAATTTAACTTGTCTTCACCAGAACGCAGGACAGATGTATAGCCTCATCGTCAACACCATTCCGCTGATGACACACACGGGATTGGTGTTAAGTTTAGAAATCTCCTTCCAAGAAAAGGCTCAGTTGCACACTAATTGTAACATCTCGACTTTACCGTGTTAAAACCCAAAGTTTTCACCACTGCAAGTGACAAATGCGATTGCTCACTGTCAGCAACGTCCAACCATGGAGGAACTCCATGGTCCAACCAACCGATATTCAACAGTTTTCCCCCAAAATCGAAAACCTTTTAAATCCTTGTTTCCTTCAAAACATTTGTATGGAAAGTTAGGTTTTTGCTTGTAATACCCGACGTTGTGTGCATTAAACAGCTCGAGTCGGATGTCTTGTGCAGATCTGTCATAAAATAAACAGGGTTCCAAAGTTTTAATTTGGATACAGCATGACAAGCACGTACGTGTGCCATAAAATTGGGACCACAGCGGGGAAATATCGCCGGATGCTTCAAAAACATACTGATTTCATTCGCACTTTGTAGCAATTATTTCTCCTTAAAGGAATAATTTCCAGTTTGATGAATGACATCTTGCACAGCTCTATCCAGAATTCTAGTCAAATTGTGGGTTGACCTAGATTCAAAGACATGTGTACTGCTGACTAATGTCCAAAGTAGTACATGTATTTTCAATGGTGGGGGTGTGGGGAAATAGTCACATTACATCTGGCTCATTCTTTTTACACAACCATTTACCCAGACAGAAAGATGTGATACTGATAAACACTTTTGTGCGCCTTTCCTTGGACGGGTCTCTGGTCCTTGCGGTGAAATTCAAAACCTTAATTTTATTACTTTAATTTTTAGTCAAACCCATTGTTAAACTTGCCCAGTTACGAAACTTGCCCAATTTACTCACACTCTGCTCTCAAGCACCTTGCAACAAACCATGCCCTCCAACTCGGTCACACGTCCCTGGTCCAAATTTCTTTATAAAGTTACACATTCAGAGAGAAATGTTTGGAGGGAGACGGATGTTATAATGTCTCCTCATATGGACCACACTCCGTAGATATGCTTTGTGGACAGGATTATGTCTGGACCAAGGACAACCGACAAGACCATGATCAGGGGCGAGATGGTCCGAAAATGAATAAAATCCACGAAATCTGCAATGTTTGGGGGCCGCCGAGGACCAGAGCAACGTAGGCTCTATGGTTTGAATTTGCCTAAAGGCACCCCTTAAAATACCTGTTTCTATATCCACTTTTACAGGTAAAAACACCGTTATGCCCCAGGGTAACACCTCAGGAATTCCAGATTTCAAAAGAGATTCTTTAAAAAAAATCCTGAAATGAGTAACAAATCTTGACAAATCTCTCCCCTGCACGATATCAATTGAAAAATCTTGCCAGACACGTCTGGGAAGATATCTTATCAGCACGCTTAAACCAGTGCCCGAGCAGAACAGAGCATCCCCCACCCTCAACTCCAAATGCAAAATATCCCCACCCCAACTTCCCTCCTCCCTCCCTCCCTCCCTCCCTCCCTCCAAAAAATACAAGCATGTAAAATAAAACCCGACTGAAGCACACTGCTTCAGTCAAAAACCTTTCCCCAGCTTTGCAGATGACATGCCCGCCCCCCCCCCCCCCCCCCCCCATTAACGGCCACAGGTATACATGTACACAGTTTATTTTGAATTACTGCGAGATATTAGCTGGTTCAATTTCAAGACACAGCCAATGCATCTTGTCCATATTTCTGTGTATATTTCTCTCTTTTGTTTATGGGGACTGGGGACGTCTGGTTATAATTGGAATTTACTGAGGTTTTCATTGTTTTATCCAGAACAACCCGAACAGTGATATCACTTGCTCCTCTGCAGGTTCAAGGTTTGAATGTCAAAAGGGCGTGGCGGACTCACAAGCTGCATTTAACTCAAGTCCATAGAGACTTCATGTCTGGTTTGTGTGTACGTCTCGCATATTTTTTTTACACGGACATTTTGTTTAACGTGGTCCGAACCGGACAGGGGTTGATGGCTCCTGCAGTTTGTTTTACGGGGCATGTCATCTCAAAAGTCCAGGTTCCTCAAATCATCCATTGGCTCTGCCAGTCACTGCCTACTTGGGACTGCCACGAACATTCACTGTGGTCGCAAAATAGTCACGGTTCGTCTAAAAACCCAAGGGCGGATCTCTTGACTTTTGGCCCCGTTAGGATTGCTCAGATTTTTTTCTGCTCTGAATTTAATGACATCGTCCCAAGAGGCAGACTGGCGGAGCAACTAGGATGAGGCATCTCCGGCCTTGCTTCATCCATCCTCATTATCAAGGTCACCAAGGTTAACTGTCCAATCTGCAACTGCCGAAAAGAATTATCAGTGGCGACTACGACTACTAACATTTTTTTTTAGCATATCTCGTCACAACATTTGGGATATGCTAACAATGAACCAAAACTCGAGGCACTCCAAACTCCATGCCCATATGCACTGTTCAATTCACCCAGAGAGCTTACGAAAGTTTTACGCCAGAATGGCCGGGCGGCCAGAATGGCCGGGCGGCCAGAATGGCCGGGCGGCCAGAATGGCCGGGCGGCCAGAATGGCAGGGGCGGCCAAAACAATCCGGCGGCCAGAACGATCCGGCGGCCACAATGCTCAAACACTGCAGTGAACAATGGCCTTTTGTCATGGATCCAGAAAACCTACACATTCAAGTCAATTCGGGGTTGACACAAACGAGATTAGCAGAACTGTGCCAATCCATTTTGACAACTTTCACTCAAACTTGCCCTCGTGTACATTGTGTACAGGTTTTCGGGTTCAATGACCGAGGCCAACAGTAATGGATAGCCACACAGTCAATTCTATAAATTGCAGATTGGATGACAACAGATGGTGATCTCCTTCGTAACAATCGAGCCCATTACTGCAGATGCTGCAAATATCAAGTGTTCAAGCACCAACACAGCAATGGGCCAGACCAATTGCTGTAAGATACAGTGGAATCAGTCACTAATGTGATGCTCACACACACACACACACACAAAACTTATATATCCAGCATTCTATAATGCTTGGCATGTACAAGTTAGGCGGCCAGAAGAGTTAAGTCAAAGTAGGTTCATGTAGTGTGATAACCCGACTAGCCACCCGACTTACCATCCCATTCCATATTTCAGCTGTTCTGCCTCCGATATTGATCAGAATGCGTTAATTTATGCCTCTGCTTCGTTTATCCAATGGAAACTAACATGCCAACATAGACGGACGTTGTAAATAACCATTCACACCACGACTGATTCCACGGTACCTTGTTGCAATCAACTGTACAAGCGCCAAGTAAATCAAATTATCTTCCTTTTTATCGTTGAGCTTACAATTTCGGGAAGATAATTTGAGTTTCAGTTTTTAAATAATCACTACACTAAAAGTTGGTCTATGGGGGAAAGAACATCTGTGTGCACACTTGAACCCTCGGCTACTGTATTTAGTTTTGACAAACTTAATGCTCTTTTCAAGCCATAAATGGCTCTCCCATAAACCAACATTTAGCTAGCTGTAATTAGCATCATATAATATGCCATTCACAGCTCAGTTGAACATAAGAGCACACAACATTATCTGAAGACAACAAAACGGTGGTATGGATGTTGGTTTTCAATTTGTTTGAAAGTGATTGAAGTTCACGCGTGCAGAGTCATGTAGCTTCGCATTTGCAAAACACTACGCCTGTAAGGTTTTGGAGTGTCACACTGCTGGATAATGACAGCTTTTTGTAGGGTTTTGTAGGGTTAACAGCGATAAACTGCAGTGAAAATTTACCACAAAATCCTTTGTATGGTTTTGGAGGGCCCTCTTGCTTGGCCACAGCATAACTAACAAGTTGGATGCTCAGATATGAATGTGTGAAACTTTAGAAGGTTTCTAACACAAGCGCAGCTAATTTCAAATTTAACTGAAAATTCCTTTTGAGATGTTCAGCCAAGGTCAAGACGTGCATATATTCTGGAAGTTAGACCTTCAAACAAATTGAAAACCATTTCCAGTTACATCAATATCACTTCAATTAGACAGAAATACAGTCCATTAAGCCGAGAAGCCCCTTCATTCTCTTCAAGCATTCAGCTGTCCAATAAAATGGACGATCACTCCTACACTTTGCTTTTCACAGACAGGAGGGTCATCCACCCAGTCTCCTCCGTATCTTTGAAGTGACTACAAAAGCTCATGAACGCATCTTTAAGTTCCATATATCTTTGACGCCATTTGCGAAAACTGAACACGGAAGAGATGAAGGTCAGTTGTAAATTGAACTTAACATGAAAGTTGCAACTGAAATTGCACAGATACAAGAATTGCTCAACAAAAAATCTGAAAAAAAAAAATTACCGAAACAGATAAAGCACAAAGTAAAGTTTCTTTAAGGTAAACTAAGCACAAAGACTTCAATGGATGTCAAGGCAGAGCAAACTTACTGGACTTCAAACCTTCAGAAATAGTGAACTAAAAATATAAACTTATATAGACATAACACACCTGTGACCACCCACACAAAATTGTGCAACCTGCTGCAGTTTAATGAGGAATGTCCCCCGAAATCGGTTCTTGGTGGTAATTCAGTTGTCCTGAAGATTAGTCACGAGGAATGAATAGAAATCCGATTCCGTCTCATTTGTGGGCTTTCAGTTATCAAATTCATGGGTTTTTTTTGGGCTTACATGATTTGTAAAATGTGAGGTGATCAAGACCAAACTGCAACTGAAGTTCCATGACCAAATTTCAAATATGAAAACTTCAAAGAATTAATTTGCACTGTTGTACATACCACACGGGAAAAAAAACGTTCATTGTCATTAGTAACACTGTCTCAATAATTTGGTACACGGACTAGCTAAAAATACTGAAACGTAAAAAAATCGACCAGTACATACTTTTTCATTTGGACTCATTTTCAGACAACCGAATTACCATCAAGAAGAGATTTCGGGGGACATTCCTCAAACTTCAGCAAGTTGCAACATACAGTCTTTGTGCTTAATCTACTTCACAAGCTCTGCACAATCCTCCATTTGCACGACGGTAACCGTTACCCTCCTTGGATTTTTTTGGCAAGGAACCTTCCCAAATCGTCCAAAATCCACCAGTGCAGTAAACCGATGGTAAATTCTCCGTACTAAAAGGATCACGGGCCAAACAAACCCCATGTAAAAAAAAAAGCGGCCGCGCCCTACCGTCCTCGGTCCTGCAAAATCCTCCAGAGCACCTGGTGGATTTTGAAAGATCTGGAAAGATTAGGCTTAAAGATTTCTACTAAAGTATTTCTTGAGAACAACTCTAAGGATCAGATCCACAGTCCTCCCAACAGTTAGAATTTCTTAAGGAATTGATATTTGTCGGATGCCAAAGGCACATTTTCTGCAGGGCCCGTCTTGAAAGGTATCTTAAGTCACCAAGATAAAATCCAGCACTGTAACCACTTATAGGCACAATACATGTATTCAACAATATTAAACTGTTTTAACAGGATTGTTCCTCATCTTCACAGTAACTGACATGCATGCGCAAACTTGGCATTAACGAACTTGAATAAATGACAAACAGTTATTTCATACCTGTCAAGTCCTTGGACTGGAACTTGGATCTTGGGATATGGACGCAAGAGGGCCGCATACTAATGCGCGTTACAGGTTTTATGTGAAGAGTTGTACTGGAAGATATCCACGGACCACACAGAATCCATAAACTCGATCTCAAGTCTAGGCAATCGGCTACTCTACTTCCCAGATTATTTTATGAGAAATGTGGCACAACATAATGTACGCACGGTAAATGTTTGACCCACTTTTGTATATCACACATTAGCATAGATCCGATCCCGGCTTGATGAATACGCATTTGAGTAATAGAAACACGAGACTCCGTCAATTGTGGATAACGCATCATTGGACAGGCAAATGGAAAACCGGGCAGTTTGTATCTCAGTGATGCCCTGGGCAATAATAACAAACTGAGAGAACGACGGGATTCTTGAAAAATTCATCCGCTCATCACGTCAAAAATGATTGACAAAATGCTAAATGTCTCTGTTATGGCTCAGTAGCCCTGGAAATACCTTGATTAAAAAAAAAGGGGGGGAAAAAAAAAAAAAAAAAAAAAAAAAAAAAAAAAAAAAAAAAAAAAAAGACACAATGGTTGGCCCCAGTTGAAACTTCTGTTTCCACAACCATTCTGCATCTTCGCTTCACTAGTACCCTCCATTTTATCATTGGTTTGTTTGCAATCTTTTTTTTTTTTTTGCAGGCTTGAGACTTTCAATGCTTTTACTTTAAAGGATTGAAAGTTTACCCGACACAAACTATTATAAAAATTCATTACAAACAAAGAAAAACTGATTTCTTAAAAAATACAACCCAGGGTACTCTGTATATGGGTCGTTCCAATCAAAGTAACCATGAATATATGAAGTCTATCGGGGCACATTGGCCAGTTTTTACAATGTTTGCACGTTACCTGTTTTAACATCAAAATTATTACCCCAAATCAAAAGGCAGTCTTGGTACGAGCCTTCCAGAATCCTCCAAAATCCATCACTGTGCAGTTACCCAAAGGGATATTCTTCTCTTACTGTCAATGACACCAAGTTGCTCGGATGGCAGCCCGGCTCTACTCCCCTCAATCCTGCAAAAAGAAACCACCTGGTGGATTTTGAAGGATCTGGAAAGTTCACGGTTAAACACGTTCGAAAAAAAAAAAAAATAGAATTCCCCTCTGCTCCACGGTTGCTTTGCGGAATCAGAGTCCCACATGCACGTTACGTCACACACCTTCATATCCTGGGTGCGGGATATGTCTGGGTGTGCGCTCGTCTGGAAACAGGTGGGATATGAACGGAAGGCACTGTTCGAGAACCAAAAAGACTTCATCATGCATCATGAATATTTGATTAAACCTTTAATGTGCATTCCTAAGATGGATATATGCACAAGGCGTGACGATGTCTGTTTGGTTCTCTATTGGGTACACGTTCGAGTAGCAAACCCAGTCGACTGGTTTAGCTCCGTGCCGTTCGATTAGCTCTAACGTCATACTCGGGGCTCACTCGGGTGGAATTATGACACGCGCATGCGTAGTCAAGTCTGATTATCCACAGATTCTGCTCCAGCGGAAAATTGAAAATTGCCGATTCAAGTGCTCGGTGTCATTGACACAAGAGGGCATTTGAGCATTCTGTTAGCCCAGCTCTCGTGGCCAACCTGTCTGCCTTCACCCAGGTTGATCCGGGTGAGCTACTCGAACGCACCAACCAAGTGCTTACCAATCTAAACATCAACTACATAAATATATATATACGAGTACATTGTATATGGTACTGAAAGGGTTCATTGGATCCACCCCATACCTGTGTATGCCTTGAACTAGACAACACATTACACACTACTCAAAGAATAGAGTCAACTCCAGACAATGTGTAGATTAATATCGACACAAAATTTAGAGAGGGCTGGAGTAGTGGGGGGGAGAATTTAAGGGAGGAGGGAGTGGGGGAGGAGGGAGTGGGGGAGGAGGGAGTGGGGGAGGAGGGAGTGGGGAAGGTGAGGGGGGGGAGGATTAAGTAGGAAAAAAATAGTGGCTGGTTACGCTTCAGCCGAGAAATTATTTAACTGAACCTCAATGCACTGTATTGTTCATAGTGTGTACATAGTGTGTTCATTGTGGGGCATCCTGAATTTTTTTAGGATCTTGCAAATTTTAAATGTATTTACCAGCAGCCTGGGTTTCTGTAATTCAATTTTCAAATTCAAAAATTCCGAGTGGTGCGGCACACTTTCTGCTCTTAATTACCACTTTCAAAACCAACTGGTAAATAATTGAACCTGGTGGGAACAGATTAATCCAAAACTAAGGGTGATCCCGATGATTACAGCCCAGCAAAAGAAATCATGCCGACTTTTTTTTGGTAATGCCTAAAGAGGGCAGTGTGCCACAATTCATGAAGCCTACAGGCATATTTTATATGAAAAGTACCCCATTAGCCTTTTAGAGGTATGGCGGACACAATAGGAGGGCGCTATTTGATTTGGGTAAACCTTTTGTATGGCACAAAAGGTTTACCCAAATCAAATAGCGCCCTCCTATTGTGTCCGCCATACCTCTAAAAGGCTAATGCTACTGTGCCCTGTATGTAATTGACCTATGGCTTAGGTAGGCGTAACTGCACGCATTCGACAATTTCTACGGCAATCTGTGCCTTGATGTTCCTCTCAGATTTCACGTTTTCTGTAGCAAATTATAGTTCAGTTAAAATGAGTGGGCATTACAGCACTTGCAAGATTCAAACGAGATGGGTCACTTACACACTATATGTAAACCACTGAAATCAAATGTCCTATTTTTGCTAAAGGAAAAGTACCAAAATGCTTACACTTGGCTCAAGTTGAGTGAAGGTCGTCTTGTGCCACAGTCAATACACTACACCAAGTTGGGCCCAATTTCACGGTTCTTACCATACATGTAAGCCAACTATATGTATAAATGTCAGCCCTGTCCTTCACGAGTTTACGACAAATTTGGGCTTTAAGCACATGCGCCGATCCTGAGGATTTTACACCTGCAATGTTAGTGTACAATTTCTTGGGTAGTGTTGTAAGCACACAATCGTGATCATAAGCGTGAAATTCTGTGGTTTTTTAAGCAAAGGCACGGGATTCCCCCAACCCCTAATTATTTTGTGAAGGCCAGTTCCATTTTCAAATAACCGCAAAAATACAGCAAACTACTTGACCTCATTTATGTTGGTTTCAATGTAGGGTTTTGCCGTTACCCCGATTAACTCATCTCACTGTCAAACTTCTAAACCGGCCTAAACAACAGTGACCAAAACAGTCACCATTCAGAAGCAAGCAGACTGAAGTTTAACAAGTAAAAACAAAAAACAAGAAACATGTACAAGACTTGCCGGAAACACCATGCCCACAGTCCCCAACCACAACATCAGTTCCATTATTAAATCTACATGATCCTCAGTAGCACCACCCCTGTCGAGATGTGACGTCGTGAACGACATTCCCATCAATTTGAACAATCGGCATTCAATAAGGCGACTTGACGGTAACATCAAAAAGGTGCGCACTCGGTTCGAAGCTGCGCACTCAGTAACATCACAGGTCCACTTTACTGAGCTTGCTCATTGTAAATATTTCACTCTTTCTCTGGGAGGTCAACACCGACGATGTTCAGCTTCCATCGTAGAATGTCTGGAGAATGGGATCGTCCAATCACTTGGCACTGATTGAGTGCTTGATGAGAGGAACGGCCGATTAAAGTGGACTGTTTTCTGTCTTCATCAATTCAACACCTGTCATAACGTTGCCGTGCACCTGTTGTGCCAATGCATCCTGGCACGGGTTAGCTGCAACAGCTACGAGCATCTCTCCAAACATTGCAGCAATCCATTTGTTAATAACTCCAGGTGCCCTTTTTCATGTTTAATAAGAACCTGCTATTAAACCAACAAAGTATGTTCGCAACTCCACATTTTTCTTGGCAGGGCTTTCTATATATGTCTAGTTCTGCTGTTTCCATTTCGTTTGCACGCTCACGTTTACATTACGCACTAGTTCTCAGTTTACTCGCATTTACACTGTACACAAAAAAACATGATAAATCTGTCCGTCGAAAACAGGAGGCACATTAAGCATTGATGCTTCTACGGACACTCGTCGTCACTGCTATTTAAGCTTACTTCAGATCCTCTATTCCATGTTTGGTGTCCGTCCGCACAGCAGTCTTGGGCAGAAACTCCTCTGCAAAATTTTTACTTGCGGCGATAAGCCACAACTCACACATAAGCAGTCATTAACGCTGCATCTCTTTGTAAAGCGATGAGTTGCTCTCGGTTTCACAAATGGCAGTGAACAATTTGATGATCAACTCGTAGCTCTGGGCACTTTTTCCGTCATTTTAGTCCAGGCGAGTTTCTCACTTTCCCCAACGATCACAAATCCTCAACTACACAAAAGACCGTGAGATGGTGTTTCCGCACAAGAACACACAAAAATCAATGATTCTTTATTATAAAGTTAAGTCAGAAATGCATAGACACTGAATCAACTGGGGCTTGAATTTAGAATCCATACATCTCTTCACAAAAATACAATACATATTTTTCTCTGTACTTCCCGCTTTCAAGATGCGGGCCTTTTTTTTCGGCAGTCTTAGTACCAGCAATAATTGTTTGCTTGCCGATGGCCCAAACTCAAAGAGATTTCAAATAATTACATCTTTCTCATTTTTCAAATCTTTACAATCTGCATGGATTCAACGTATCAGGCACAGTTACAGCCAACACATGAAATGAAAGAATAGGATCGATCTCTTTTTCTGATAAATTAAAGGTTGCTAACATTTTCGCAGCTGAATTCACTTTTTTTTCCTGACCTTTACATTTGTGAAAACGGAAACTGGCATTAAGCTGATTTAGACCAGATGAAAGGAATTTTTTTTTTTTGCATCCTGGCAAATGATAGTGCCTGCAAGCTATCCATGAACTTTGCTTAAACATTTGAGGTAAAAGAATGACACCCAACCCTGAAGACTTCTTACATACCTCTCAGACTTTTCAACTTCACTTTTCCTTTATCAGAATAAATGCCCAACTTGCACTGAAGTCAACTCAAAACGTTTTCCATTGCATTTGTATACCTCCAGGATTGTGGATAACTTCTGGTCAATGTCAAAGAGCTGCTCTGCAGAAAAAAATGTTAAGCAGACATTTCCGTGTTCAGCATTTTTTTTTTCTGGTTACCAGCCACATTCATATATTTAGGCATATGACCGGTTTGCACTTTTTACTTGCTGATGCAAATTGACTTGCTTAGCACAACTTTCTGATTAGCAGCTCCCCGACATTTCACCCAAATACCCTAGTGACTGAAAAACACTGGTTTACGATTTCAGGGAGCACAACTAAACCAAAATATCCTGCTCCCTATCGAACGCCAATTTCACACGTGCTCCACAAACACCAAACAATCTTCTCAAACACTTCTTGTGAATGTACAGTTAAGGTATGAAAAGAACAAAATGTAGACAGGAAATGAACAACCGAGATCAACTCAACAGAGAATCTCACTGGACTTATCGGCCCGCTCGGGATACCTTTTACTTGGCAGCAGCCTGCTTGGGCTTGTTGGGCTGACCTTTGGATCCCGCTCCTGCCACCGATTTCTTCTTGTCCTCCTCCCCTCCGGGAATCTGGAACTCGGCCACGTACAGGCTCTTGTCGATAGCCACTTCGCTGGGCACGGGGCGGATCTCGGTGGCCAGCTCTTGCTCGATCAGGCAGAGGCTCCGGTGGTCCTCCTGTGTGACCAGGTTGATGGCCAGACCCAGGTGGCCGAAGCGGCCGGAGCGGCCAATGCGATGCAGGTAGGTCTCCGAGAGCTTAGGGAAGTCAAAGTTGATGACTACGTTGACGGCTTGGATGTCGATACCACGGGTGCACAGATCTGGAGAAGCCGAGCAATCAGTGTGATTATCCTTTGTACTAGGCTGTGGTTTGTTTAATGAGGTTTGGTCATGAATGCTAATGCACTCCAGCTGCAGTGCATTAGAGAATGCAGTGGTGTACCAGACAAGGCTCCAAATGGAACGAATTGGAGGGTGGATCAACTTAAGAGCAGGGGCACTCCCCTTTTGCCATCAGTTGAGTGTGTTTTGGATTGGAATCGTTCTGTATGAAATCGTTCGGAATGCCCGTCAGTAGCATTGGGTGACTTGGTCCACATAAGTCGGAGTTGTGACTAGTAATGCTAGTCGCGACTAACTCCCGCTATTGACTTTTTTCCAAGGTTTCAAAATGCCTATATGACGACGTAAATATGTCCAATACCTTTCAAAAATACTAAAGAAAAGGGTCCAGAATCATCTTATTTATTCAAATTTGGCAATAGTTTGATAGTTTCTGTTCTTGCAGTGTTGTATATCATGATAAAGTTAATTGATTTTTGCAGTATCCCTTCGTGGTGATCCTCCTTTCTGACTTGTATATCTTGTCTTGTCTTGTCTTGTTTTGTCTTCTTGTTCAAGTGTTTCTGCATGTGTGTTCCCTACTTGTTTGTTTCTTGTACTCGGTCATTTGCCTTTGAGAAAGAACTTGCTTAAGTTCGAAACGTCAGGCCAGCTAATTTTTTGATTTGTATATTTCAGGTCCATTCAGTCAGTCAGCAGTTTGCAGCAGTTTTATTCATTTTCATGTTAATTGATTTTAATTAGTTTTATGCATGAAGTTTGAAATTTGAACACTTAATTCCTTTATGTTCCGTGTTTGATTGACCCACCTGATGCGACCAGGTTGCGACAGGCGCCCATACGGAAGTCATGGAAGACTCGATTTCTGTGCTCCTGACGCATCTTCGAGTGGATGTAGAAGCACGAGTAGCCCAGCTCAGTCACCTTGCGAGCCAGTAACTCTACGCGCTGCGTGGAGTTGCAGAAGATGATCGACTGGTTGATTTGGAGCTGTGAGGAAGAGCGGGGGAGGGGGGGGGGGAAATTATTTTTGGAAGACTGCTGTCAATATTCCCTTGCTTTACGACAAGCATTGACTGTCATGGGATGAATGTATATAAATGCAAATGAAGACCATAAAGCAGTATAATTTGCTGCACGAAAAGCATCCAGGTTGTATTAACTATAGCAGAAAAGGGTTTCTCACTTAGGAGCTATTTCACGGTTAAGTCGTGCGAACGCCAGCATGCGCATGGAGATTTCTATTGATGCATCACTATTTTAAGCAAATTCTGTCTCAAGTTAGCGAGCTCTTTTCTCTGCTTAAAGCTTATGGTCTATGATATGGACAGAGGTTTCGCTAGCAGAAAATCATGTGCTTAGCAACCCCTTTAGGATGTACTCATTGTAATGAGTTTGGGGTTTAACCCCTTGTGCATGGCTTTTATAATGGGGCGCCGGTATCTTAGACGGGTTTGTGCAGTCAAGCGTAACGCATGCAATAGGCGAACAATGGAATAAATACGCGGAAGAATGCGGGTATTGACATCAACCGGCAAGGTTCTGTTGTTCAAACCGCGGGTATAGCAGTTAACGGTTTACCTTTGAGAAGAGCGTGTTGAGACAGTGAACCTTCTCTCTCTCCTTGACGTAGGCATAATACTGTGTGATGCCCTTCAGCGTGAGCTCCTCCATCAGGTTAATCTGGTACGGGTTGGGCAAGTACCGCTGCTGCAATGGCCATGATGGATGACACAAAGAACGAAAGAAATGAAATCAGACATTATCAGGTCACATGTCGGGTGCATCCAAGTAGGTTTCCTATGTACAGACGATGTGCCATCAGCCATGTGCCTGGCATTATGCGCGCAGGTCAGATGATCTTTGATGTCACTAAACGAACTACTGTGGTTTTTAGTATCACTGATGCCATTTGTTTACGTTATGCAGGCCCATACCGCGTAACGGGAAATGCCGAGAAGCGTCGGGGTTTGCCCGAGCCTGTCACATATGACAAATGTGTACATACCATGAATGACTTGACTGTCGTTGGGAAGGTGGCTGAATACAGCATAATCTGTCTGTCATCGGGCAAGAAGGTGATGAGATCATCCAGCATGTTCTTGAAGTCTTGAGACAGCAGCTTATCAGCCTGTTGTCAAAGAAACAGTTTAACAATGATGATGCCTCTTGAAGAAACAATAAATCAATTTGTTCTCAATATCAAATAAGACATTCTTGCTCCAACGGTAACCTAATTTTTAACATCTTGAATACAGACATAATCGTAGTTTGAAAAAGAGCACTTGGCCGGCTGTCTATATGCGCAATCCATTGTTTGCATTTTATTGTGGAAGTGCCGTGGCCTAGTGGTTTGGAGCATTGAATTCGTGGTCTGCGGGTAATTCTGCAAGTTGTGGGTTCGAGCCCAGTCCTGGGCTATAGCACTTCTACGCTCATTATGGGTAGAGGCATTATTAATGCCTTGCAGTGGACTAGTTACACATCCCGACCCTATTCATACTGTGAAGAGATTAGATTATCTTGTCTTGTTTCAGTGCGAGGGGCTGGTTCTTCCACACTTTCCTCTGTAGCCCACACCTCGAGTGGCCTTTGACCTTGTGATGGGCGATTTGCATAAACAAATTTTTTTTAAAGGAAGGGGTTAAATTATTTTCAGTCTGTTTTCATGCTTGAAATAATAGCTGATGTGTGAACACTTTCATAATCTGCATTAAACCCTAACGCCCTAGGGTGCATGCAAAACCATTAAAATTGGAGGGTTAACCCAACCGCCCGGGCATTTTTGCTAGACACCTTCCCAAGTCCTACATATTTCTGTGCTTATTCTCATGCTCACGGGATAACTGATAATAGCCAAGTGTTTTAGGATAATTTTGCAAGATGCATTCATGCAATGCCACCTTTACACTCACCTCGTCCAACACTAGGATTCCACACTTGTCCAACTTAGCGATGCCCTTACGGCAGAGGTCCAAGATACGGCCTGGCGTCGCTATGATTAAATGCACTGAAACAGAGAAAACAATAGTAGAATTAGGAATTCTATAGGTATGATTCTAAAACCAGAAGTAAAATAACTAAAGGGAGAAAAACAGAAGATAGGAAAACAAAATGTGTGCATTAACAATCTTTTGACCAAAAAACGCAAAAAACCCAGCCAATCAATTAAAATGATTATTTGCAGGTTAAATTGAGACACAATTGTAAGACCATAAAGATATTAAGCAAACGTATGTAAGAGTCCAAGGATCAGTTTTAGACTTGGGTTGACTTCAAACCTCCCTTTTTCATCTCCGACTTTGACTTGCACTTAAGTAATTGGGCTATTTGTCTGACGGTTTGACAGCATGTACTTTACTAATAGATAAACCTGCCAGTCTGCTTGAGACCAAGTCAAGTTGCTTTGGAGCCTATTTTCCCGTTATTGGACTACTTGCTTTGACTGCAACACGGCAGTGAAGTAATTGGGCCATTTGTCTAAAGGTTTGACAGCAGGAGTTTACAAAACAAGTACAAAACAACCTTATGCTTTTGGGAAAATGCCATATTAACCATCCCTCTCTCGGTGCCAAAATGGAGCCAACTACCCGAATGACAGGTTGAAACAAACAAGCTGTTGGAGAGGAAGTGCTTAGGTTTTTTAATAGGTTATGATAGTTATAACAGTAGACGGGTTAACGAAGCGGTAACTCGAGATTAAAACCCTCCTATTTAAAAGGTCAAAATCAGTCAAAATTTCCTTCCACCTCCCCTGCTATATTTTTACACAGACATGATCAGATTACATGTGGTTTTGTACTATGGCAGGAGGGTCAAAAACAATCACCTTGACTGATTTTGACCCATACAACAACATGGCTCAGAATGTATGTTTGCATAGGAGGGTTTTAATTGATTATTTCCTCACTTTTATGTTGCCTTCCTTATTTACTTCTTTTTGTTCCTTGTTCTTGACTCGACTTTCATCAGATATTGACTTTCATCAGAAATAAAGATTGTGAATTAAACAAAACAAAAACCTACCGGTCTGCTGTAAGCGAATGATGTCATCTCTTAGACTAGTACCTCCTGTTGTGACCATGACCTGTATGCCAATATGCTTGGACAGCTCCTTGCAGATCTGGCTGGTCTGAAGTGCCAATTCTCTTGTCGGTACCAAGACCAGGCCTACATGATTGAGTGAAATTCGGAGAATTACACCGATTAATGTGATTTGAATTATTTGAGTGATTTAACCCCTAGCCTTCCCAAATCCTCCAAAATCCTCTTTGCCAAAAGGAGGAATTTGGAGGATTGAGGGCATAAGAGGATTTTGCCGCCGGAGGAAAATGGAGGATCCAGGTCATCAGGTCTATTGAGGGCTAGGGTTAATGTTGCAATATTGATCAGGCGGCACACACGAACTTTAACCCTAATGGTCCAAAATCAGCCAAAATCCAAAACCATGTCTTGTATTTTGATGGGTTCAGGACTGCAGAGCCTTGGCACCATTACTTTACAAAGAATGTGCCACAGGTATACAGCACAGTGTTAGATTTTGACAGGTTCTGGTTACTTCCCAGTGAAAGCGCCACAGGGGTTAGCGTTAATGTACTGATCCGGAGGACCAACCTTGTACTTCGTTTTTGTCCGTCTGTGTTCGCTCCAGCATGGGGATCGTGAATGCTCCCGTCTTGCCCGTGCCGTTCTTGGCCCGAGCGATGATGTCGTGTCCCGACAGTGCCATGGGGATGCTGGCCTCCTGTATGGGTGAGGGCCACTCCCACCCTTTCTCGAAGATACCCTTGAGGAGGCCGTTGCTGAGACAGTAGTCTTCAAACTCGTTTCCTTTTGTGTTTGTCACATCCTGTAAATGGACCGAAATACATCACAGAATGAAAGTGGGAAATGCGCATTCGTATTTTGGACAAAGATGTACTATACATGGACGAATATCACAGCTCCACTGAACAATATTTGTAATAGTTGCTTAACAATTATGCATTAATCCATAAATTATTCTATTGGATTGTATTGTATTTATAATGTATTGTACTTGTACATGTGTGTGTAGTCATTTGTATTGTATGCAGGGCCCTAAATGGAAACCAGTTTTAAACTGTTTGGACATACCCTGGGTAAAGAAAAATGTAATAATAATAATAATAAGAGATTCTGTTTGGACACTTTTACCACAAGCTCAATCTCAAAATTTTGTCAACAGGAGATTGGCTGTGTTCTTCATACTGACCGCCAATAACTGCCAATTTCACAAGAGTGGCACGGCAGGTACATGTAATCAAATATATGCTAACAGTGCCAATCCTCGAATACAAAAAACTGAGTACCCCTGCTTGTAGCTGATTCACCTTCCAACTCACTCCACTTAAAAGATTAAGATGATAATCTATCACATCCTCCATTGCACTCTAGTTGGAGTGTGCGGACATATGGCATGCAGCAAACTTCACTAAGAGTGGAAGGGTGAACCCAAGCTCTGCAGAATTTTGCCAACTCTCGACAAGGGCCAATTTTATGAAATTGCTAAGCCTGAAATTTTGCCTATCACAGATAAACAGGTTTTTTTAGCCAAAATGCCTTATGATAAGCACTGTTTGATGCCCGTTCCCTGATTTTTGCTAAGCACATGAAATTTGCCAAGTAAGGTTTTCTGCTTAGAATCGCCATGAAATTGGGCCCATGTACATGTATGCCAAACACTACGAATGATTTGTAGAAGTGATAGTTCTTTTGGTCATAAGCATTGTTGCAAAATTAGACCCCGCTATGAATTAGGATTAACATAAAGCTATTTCAGTACATGTTTAGCTTTAATTTCAACTTTGTCAATGCACGTTTCCTTCTCTCTTGCAACTTTCATCGTGGCATGTTCATGTCCATGTAGTCCTTGAGCCCTGCATAATATAGATACGCAGAGTATACAAACACTACATGATTTTAATGTCTGCCCAGTTGACGCCGGACCACCTTTGGGTGTAAAGTGGTTCAGTAACACATAGGGCAAGATACAATACAAATTAACGACAGTGTGCGCTTCAGTGAATCCAAGGTCAAAGTTCATGATCACAACATGGAAAATGTTGCTCAGTCATGTTTCCTACATATAACCTGAATCCTAGAAAAATCCTCTAATTGGATCACTGCCTGAATCCTTCAAAATCCTCCGGGAGTTTTGGTAAACACCCCAGTAACCTCAATCCTCAAAATCATTGGGCCTGATGACCTGGATCCTCCATTTTCCTCCAGAGGCAAAATCCTCCAATCTCCTCAATCCTGCAAAATCCTCTGATGCTTCAACTTCCAAAGGCCCTTAAATCCTCCAAATTCTTCCATTTTGTAAAGAGGATTATGGAGGATTTGGGAAGGTTAGGGTTAAATGCAATCTTAACCCTAACCCTCCAGGGTATTTTGGCTAGAAACCCTGCCAGACGCATCAGATTGCATACTTTGTCACATTGACTTGTGTGCAGAGTGCAGCAAAGTAAAGCTGTCACCACAGATGCACTGTGCTTCGTCTGGCAGGGTTAGGGATAAGTGACTTCCATGTTCATGACTAGTTGGGCCTGTTATATCAGGGGGGCCTAATTTCAGACTTACGTTAACCCCAACTCCCTAGGTGGTGTGAAAAATCATATTGAAATTTGAGGATTCAGGTGTGAATGGAAGCTTCATTTGAAAAAGCTCCATCTATTCATTACAATCCCATTCAAGAACAATATACACGTAAAAAAAAAAAGACCGAGTAAGCGCAGGAATGCACCTATAGACATTAACCGGCCAGGTGGTCTTTTTCAAACCATGGCTATATGGTAAGCACTTAAAAAGACCAACCAAAATGACATCGTCACGCCTTGTGCCTATTCAATAAAGCCTCGTGCCTATTCAGTAAGGCCCAGTGCGCTTTCAGTAATACATGACGATGTCGTTTTGGTGGTTCTGAAACAGTGCCTTCCTGGCTATAGCCATCGTCCGTATTCAAGAGGATAATCCCAGAAGCTCAATCGTGTACGAGAGTAGCATCCACAGAGCCTAATTTCACAAAGCTGCTTAATAGAAAATATTGCTTAGCAAATTTTCATGCTTGGCACAAAACTAGCTGAGAACCAATCACACGCAATGTACAAGTGTAACATGGCATTATGGCTGGTAAGGCCAAATAAAAAAACAAACATGTTTAGCGTCCTGCCTTTTAGAAAAATAGGAAGGAGGAGGCCCTTTTTTTTTTTTTTTTTTTTTTTTTTTTTAAATAGCCGCTCGACACATTTTCCAAGACGTCCGGCTGGGCTATTTTTCAAGATGGCCGCCAGCATACACAAGGTGATGCTAGAGTCTAAAAATACGACTTTTCGTTTTGGGATTTTTTTTTTTTTTCGAAAAAGATCAAATATTCTTCATTTTTTTTCGTGTTTTTTCATTTAAAAAAAAAAAAAAAAAAAAAGCAGGCGGCTTCAAAAAAGGAAGCGGGCGGGGACGCTAAACATGGATTTTTTTTTATTTGGCCTAACCCTATTTTGCTAAGCGAAGTTTTTCTGTGCTAAACAGACTTATGATGTGCTTCGCAGGTGGATTACTTACACTCGTCTTGAATCGGGCATCTATAGGCGGTCTCTTCAAGCCGGCCTTCCAATCACCACTGCTTGACGAGAGAAAACAACAAACATAAAGCATTAAAGTGAATTTCTGTCAAACTGCTGTGCATTTTTACTTTAACCCTTGAGTACGGGTGTTATAATGGGGTGCCGGGGTGCTATGCTGGCTTGTGCAGTCAAGCGAAACCGACACAACAGGCTTGTGCAGCCAAGCGTAACACACAATGATTCAACAATAGATTGAAAATGCAGAGAATGCCTGTATAGACGTCATCCGGCCAGGTGGTAATTTTCTATAGACGTCATCCAGACGCAAGGGGTTTAAAGGCCAGAACTAATCTGATTTTGTTGAATCCAGCTTCAACGGTTCTGCCATTTTAAAATGTGAAAGATACGAAACATTGGAAATAAAATGAAAATCTTCACAAAAATTTATCAAGTTCCAACGTTACAGCTTCAAATGCATGTAAATTGATTTTGGCAAATTCTGTGGCAAGTGATCGACAGTAAAGTGCTAAGTTGTACTGTACATTGTACGTGCATTATGTACACGCACGCAGTGTGTCTCGCGTTGATGCTCTCCACGGTAATACGTCACAGAAATGAATATTCATTAAATGTAAATGAGCTTCGACGTCAGGCTCCTTTTCACGAAACTGAGGTTGACTCGTGGAAAGAAAGGCTACAAAAATGAATTATTAAAATAAAAACTGGCATTAAAGATAGGGATATTGACAAGTATCTGTTGTATGACATAGTTCTCAATAAAATTGAAACATGAAAACTTGGAAATCGTTGGAGTTGGGTCTATAAACTGCAACATGAAACAGTGGAGGTACACGTAACTTTGGCCATTTTGTGAAATCATTTGGCACCAGATGCATAAAATTACGAAACTATAGTCGATTACAGCCAACTAGAATTGACTTAGCCCTAGGAGGACGCTATGATATAGCGTCCTAGCGCCCAAGTATGCAAAACAGTCCTATGCTAGAAACCGAAGATCAAAAAATCACACTTTACCTGCATAAATATTCTTGGCATCATTTTATTCAAACAGTTCAACAGCCCATCTCCCTGTTCGGATAGAAATATTCCTCCAAGAATGTCAAGAACAGGAGATATTTGCGGCACAAAATCGTCTCCACGCGACGCTGACTTCACAAACACGAGGAGTAATACCCACATTTAGAACGTTCATCAACAGAGGGCGCAATTTACAGTCACCGCGTGCACCACCACGCGACAGACATGGGTTATTTATGTACGTCTGTGGCGTGCACGACCGAAATTGCGCCCTCTGTTGATAAACGTTCTAAATGTGGGTTATTACTCCTCGTGTTTGTGAAGTCAGCGTCGCGTGGAGACGACTTTGCGCCGCAAATATCTCCTGTTCTTGACATTCTTGGAGGAATATTTCTATCCGAACAGGGAGATGGGCTGTTGAACTGTTTGAATAAAATGATGCCAAGAATATTTATGCAGGTAAAGTGTGATTTTTGATCTTCGGTTTCTAGCATAGGACTGTTTTGCATACTTGGGCGCTAGGACGCTATGTCATAGAGTCCTCCTAGGGCTAGAATTGACTATACTATCCTAGTACTGTGTAATCACCCGGCGCGGACAACTGCGCATTCCTTACCTTTCGGACTTTCCTGTCGAGTTATTTGTCGTTGCTGCTACTTTAGCTTTTGTGGCATTCGCCCCGGAGGACGCATTCGAATTGGACGATGGCCCATTCTGGTTCTGCTTGACTGACATCAGGGACATTGCCGTTGTCGGTGGAGCTACCTTCTGTGGGTTCACCTCCACCCCACGAGCAGGACTGTTAGCACCATGGTTATTCATTCTGTTCATTTCCTGTGGCTGAGCAGGTGCGGCAGCCATTCTTTGACAGTTTTGTTTTTTTCCCCCCAAGAGATTTTTTTTTTTTAGTACAAAAATGTCACTCCTTTCATAGGAATGACACGTATTTCAACCTCCCTGAGATCCAGCGAGAGTGAATTTTCGATGTTAATTGTTTTTTTTGAGCAAGAAATGGTTGACTCTGTATATAAAGGCGCAGGGGGCAAAGCCTGCCGTTTGTATAGAGAATCTGAATATTAAAAGAGTTTTTTTTCTTTGGCAAATATACAAATATACAATATATATAAACAATATCTTATAATTTTATATAAGTGGTAGCCTCTCAAAGAAGCTGAGAAATGTACAAGTTCCGATTATTTTTTCACTCCGCTCTTCAAAAACGGGAGGTCAGAGTTCCGACGAGCAGATATTAATGAGTTTTAAGTTCTCTGCATTATCGTGTCTCAAGAATGTTTTTACAAGGAGAGAAAATCAAGCGGCTGGAGAAATCCCAGCACGGAGTTTAGGCAGTGAGTTGGTCGTCACAGGCGACACCAAAAAATGGTTCAAATCGCAATCTAAAAGACGTTTGGCAAAATGGCGGTCATATATCCAGTCACTCGCAATGACAGCGGAATAACAGCACACAAAACGCTTTCCTGCGGAAGTAACGGAACAAAAGTTTGTCAAACAGTCTCAATACCAGTTTGTTTTTTTACATATTAACCCTAACCCCTTGGGTAACTTTACTAGAAAGTATCCTGAATCTGCCAAAATCCACCAATTTTGTCATGCACAAAAAGTTGGTTTTGGCGACTGCTCAATATGGAGGTATCCTGAATCCATCAAAATCCTGCAGTTTTCAATATGGAGGTATCCTGAATCCGCGCTAAAACATTTTTTTACATGTACAAAGAATTGTGGCCTCGGACATGAAGAGAGTGCAGTAAACTAGCTACATTAAACCCTAACCTACCTGAATCCATCAAAATCCATACCCCTGTTTTGGAGGATTTCGGCGGATTCAGGATACCTCCATATTGAAAGCTGGGGGATTTTGATGGATTGAGGATTGTAAGCCTAGCGGTACTGCAGGATTTTGATGGATTCAGGATACCTCCATATTAAGCAGTCACCAAAACCAACTTTTTGTGCATGACAAAATAGGTGGATTTTGGGGGATTCGGGATACTTTCTAGTAAAGTTACCCAAGGGGTTAGGGTTAGAATGGGGTTAGGGTTAGAATGGGGTTAGACATTTGCATAACCATGGTTATCCCATGATTATTAACCCTGACCCCTTAACCCTAACCCTCCAGGGTATTTTGGCTAGAAACCCTGCCAGACGCATCAGATTGCATACTTTGTCACATTGACTTGTGTGCAGAGTGCAGCAAGGTCAAGCTGTCACCACGGATGCACTGTGCTGCGTCTGGCAGGGTTAGGGTTAAGGTGCATGTGAAATCATGGAGGATTTGGGACTATTAGTTAATTTAAATAACTGCCACAGCAACAGACAAGATGTATAGTTTTGAACATAAAATTGTAGCAAATAGTCCCACCAGCATGGCCTCAATACTTACTGTGCCAGTGCAGTGCTTTAACTTTGGCCATACATACACATCAAACCAGAGCATCAGCTGTGTATTTTGGTAAAATTTCTGACTAAATATCTTTTACAAATTCCATGTTATATCATATCAGGGTTCCCACAGAAATCTGAAAACCAAATTCCAGGACTTTTCCAGGACTAAAAATATGACAATTTCCATGACATTTAAAGCCGTTTTGCAGAGAAAAGTTGTTACTGATAAACCACTGATGTTGGGCTAACCATTTGTTAGCTTTTGAAAATAAGTTTCAATAATATGGCCTCCTCCTCACATCAAAAGCGGCCCATCAAAAATAACCTTTGCATGATCTTGATTTCCATGACTTTTCAATTACTTTTTTATTTTTCCCAATTTTCCATGACTTTTCCATGACTTTCCAGGACAACTTTCTTTCCAGGATTTTCCAGGATTTTCCATGACCATGGGAACCCTGCATATGAATGTAACTCTGCTAGTGCCAACTTCATAAAAAAAAATGGAATTAGCCTAACCAGTGCTGGCAAAACGTTCTGAAATTCTTTGCCGTTAGTATAATGAAATTTCCATTTGCACCTTCAATCGAGCTTTTTGACTCTGCATTGAGCCTGGGAATCAACTTTTTCCCTTCGCTACTTTTAGTCGTTAATTTTTTAGGAATTTTTCTCTTTACAAGAATTAGGCCAAGGCCTATAGTATATAATAAACCTAAAATATGTATTTTTTTTTATTTATTCATGGTTTTGGACAATGTTTTATGCCATGTATGTCTCTAGTTAAAAGCAGCCACAACACATTTTCAATGGCTTACAGGAATGGTTTTTGAACTTGCTTTCCTGGTAAAAAAATCCTGCAAAAGACGACATTTTCTGAAGCCATGAATTTATTTACCAACAGGTTTTAAGACATCATATTTTCCTTACAAAATCTTTTTGTCCTACACGGTCACCGCTTCGCTACACGGTCACCGCTTTACATGTAGGGCCTATGGCTATGCTACATGTCGGAAAAAGGCCTACACTGCAGTCTACTGGTCACAGTTTAAAAGCCCATCCCGTCAATGGCGTATTTATTCAACTAAAGGCCTCGGCCTACCCCCTATCTCACTTCTCAGTATCTGTCAAGTGTCATGTCTTGGACGTACAGGGCCCCTACATACAAATATCTAAAACGTTTAAGTACACTTGTCTAAGCAAGGGAAAGACGGTTATTTTTGAACAGCTCTGAAATTGCCCTGCTTTTCCAGCCACATTGAAACAATGAGTCGAAAAGAAAATCTTTCAACAAAGCATATCGTACGTACACGTAGGTCTATCGGGAATTTACTATCGTGATTGTATTTAAGTTTTTGAACATTGGGATACATTTCGGCTACATTTTATGTATCTTTCTCACTTAATTTTTCATTAATGTTTCAGCCACACCTAAGATTGTGCTTTCACAATTAACACTGGTTAGAACTGGTTTGAAATTCATCCACATTGAAAGGATGGAGACCGATTCCTTTACCTGTTCACTCGAAGGCTTCGTAGTGTCAAAATGGCCGTCAGCAAAATTTACAATACAGACGGTATCGATCGAATCGCAACGAGTCTGTTGTTAATTGTGGCTGAATCGCGATCGTCGCGCGCGAGCGCGCATCGGCAGTCTTGAATTATGAATATCGATTAGGTTAATAAGTTTAAATGGCAACCTCAAAGCTTGTACTTGAAAACACATTATCTACCCCAAAATTGCCAACAGGTTTCTCCTAAAAATTATGCTTCTATAAATATACGCATCGACGGAAAAGGGAGACATTTTTATTTTTGGAATAGAATATATTTTGGGGAATTTGACATGTGAATATCGCCATCAATTGATCAACTGATAATGTCAAAGTTGATAGAGTGGTTCCTTTGCAATACTCGCAACTTCGCAACGAGAGAAGGCTGGGTACCGGGCACACATAATTGAGCCGTGAAATGTGAAATTCATAAATTGGCAAGATGGTAGATGCTGCCACCAGGAAAACACTAAGTAGCATTCCGCTTCTTAAAACAAAGGCAGGGCCAAGGGATAAAGATCTCTGGCCGTCGAGACTGAAGGAGGAGTACCAGTCATTAATTCAGGTAAACGTGTGCTGCGATTATGCCCACATTTCGTTTCGAAAAAAAAAATCGCCCCAGTAAAAATGTTAACTAACCTGTGGAACTGTTTTCCAGATGGAACGTAATGGGCGGGGCGACATGTGTTGTTGTGTTGTGGTGGAGGCCTAGCGCCGGGGGGTGGGGGGGGGGGGGGGGGGGGGGGGGAGTTCAGAATATTTTACACACAGCATAACAATAAAACATGATAAGATGATAATACACACTGAAGGCTGTGGACTAGTATCCAGCTGCCATTTTACTTGTCAAATTTATTGCTATAATATTGGCCCTTGTTGGAACTAGTCAGATCCTCCTTTTATCACATTATTTTTACAGAAAAAGACTGGGAAAGATTTTACTTTAATACCCCCCCCACGAAAATCGGTAAGGAACAGCAAATCTTGGAAAATAACCATCCATTTGTGTTCATAATTGTATAAACACTTGGCACAACCTTTAATTTTGAGAATTTTCTTGGGACATTTTAGTGAAATATAGTAGAAGAAAGTTTGTGTTTTCTGTGTTAGAAGTTCTTGCCACATGTGTATATAGCCACTCAAAGTGTTCACATACATGTTGATTTCTTCCTCATTTTTTACAGATTTTGCTGACATAAATCTTGAAATAATGAACAGGTTGTGCCACATGTTGACCGTTGACGTTGTTATCAAGGAGGGTTGGTTATTTTCCAAGATTTTGCTGTTCTTGACCGATTTTGGTGGGGGTATTAAAGTAAAATCTTTCCAAAGAGGGCTTTAAATTTTCATAGCTAATGAAAGAAAATACTTTTAACTTTTATAAAAAAAGGCCTGAAAACCTGCTGGAAAGAGTTCCATATCCGGCCATCACTTGGACCTCGTGCACAAAGTCTATAGGTCATGACAGAAAAAGTCAAAGTATTTTCAAAGAAAAAGTTGAAATTTTGTCCCTCCTAAATTTGTGTTTCTTCATCAAATTTACACCTTTTGGTAGTTTTTAAGTCATATTAAGGGAAAATAGTGATGGCCGGATATGGAACTCTTTCCCCAATGACTGTGTACTGTGTGTACTACAGTGTAGTCTCTTAACTCCATGCTTAACCTAATGACGGGTATGTTATCTCAAAAGTGTGATTATTTTTTTCCTCTCAGTATGTCAACAACAACAAGGAGTCCGACAACGACTGGTTCCGGCTAGAATCCAACAAAGATGGCACTCGGTGGTTTGGTAAATGCTGGTACATCCATGAACTTCTCAAGTATGAGTTTGATATTGAATTTGATGTAAGTATGACAACGTCACAAAGAATTTTTTTTAATGGTTGTGTTTTTTGTGTGCAGTTTATCAAAGTTTATATTTCATAGAGCAAAAAACAAACGGAAGGAAAAAAAATGCATACTTACACTGGTGGAATACTATTTTGTCCAACAGTCTACAATTGTTGTTGCTGCTGCTGTTTGAGTGGAGATTTGATAATTCCATTTGAGGTTAATGAATATCCTTGTAACCTACTGACCAAATGTCTTTTGTTTACTGTATAGATTCCAGTGACATACCCACAAACAGCTCCAGAAATAGCCATCCCGGAGCTGGATGGTAAAACAGCAAAGATGTACCGAGGGGGGAAGATCTGTTTAACAGATCACTTCAAACCCCTCTGGGCTAAGAATGTCCCCAAGTTTGGGATCGGCCATGCGATGGCATTAGGGGTAAGTTAACGAAAACAAAAACAAAGGAAGCCAAAAAAAAAAAAAAAAAAAAAAAACCCAAAACAAACGAACAAACAAACCAAAAAACAATCCCCCCCAAAAAAAGAAAATTAAAATAAAATAATTTTTTTTAAAATAAATTTGCCCCCCAAAAATTAAGTTTTCATTGAACAGAGCTGATCTGATTCCTAAATATGACAGAAAAAAATCTCAATACATAATTTCCAAAAATAGAAGAAGTATAAATAAAAAAAAATTGAAGTGCAAGAGCATGATCTGAACATGCAATGTGTGGATTACTGTACCTGTGTTCTATCAACTGATCTGTCTTGTCAGGGCTGTTTCCCAAATTGTCAGTGTATTTGTTCAGAGGTAGCTAGGCAAAAGTCATAAACCTAATTTATCTGTGATACCATTTGTGACCCGGCTGCATGAAAAAGGTGGAAAGAAGCAAAAGTTATGAGATGATCAGGGATTTCTCCAGATTTTTCCTGATTTCAGGATTTTTGGTAAATTTTTTTGGGACCTTAATTTTAAAAAAGAAATTTATCATTCCAAACCTCTTAGACCTGAAATGGTCTTCTTTTAACCCCCTAATGGTTTACCAGGACTACCCTGCTAAATCCAACAAAGTACAACGGTGACTCATATTATGCATTTCCTGCTCAATCCAACGCAGTCCAACACAATCCAACATGCCTAAAAATATAAAAAAATGACTTGCCTGCTAAATGCAACAGGATTGTAACACTGTGAGTTAGCTGCTCAATCCAACAGGGTCCAACGGAAATAACAAATAGTTCAGCAGGGTAGGGTTAATTCCAATTATAATTGATCTGGGGTCCTCATGGATTTTTCGTGGATTTTTCATTTTTGCTTGCTTGCCAGTTGTCTTTGATTACTGTAAAAATTGATCAAACTACAATTAACCCTAACCCCCAAGGCATTTTTACTAGGAAGTGTCCTCAACCTGTCAAAATCCAACACTGTGCAGTATACGTATGGCACATTCTTTGGACTTGGACAAATTGGGGCATCATAGCTCCATGTAAAGTAATGGTGCCAAGGCGCTACAGTCCCGAACCCATCATAATTAGACAAAGTCTGCTGTTGGAGTTTGTAAGGCATTGGGGTAGTTAGGGTTAAATTGTAGCTAGTGAGGTTTTACTCACCTGTGTGTGACAATTTCATCAATGTTGTGAATTATTCTTCTTGTATTTTCAGCTTGGACCCTGGCTAGCTGTTGAAATTCCAGACCTGATTAGTAAAAGTGTAATTTCTTACAAAGAGAAAGACGAGAACAGTGCCAGTCAATGAGAACAATTCCTAGTGTTTTTAAATTAGAATGTGTATAAAGTGGCTACCATATTGTAGGGGTAGATCCCGGGGTGGTGTCAAAACCCCTGTCCATTGTTCCATTTTATTTGTAAGGGCCTGGTCACATGAGACAATTTGTGACCGGCTCTGCAAAAAAGGGCTATTATGTCACAAAATTTTTAAAATGAGTTATATACATAGTTGAACTTGTCACATCCTAAGCTTTAATTTGGTGTAGGTTTGACCCCTGTGGCATTTTGTGTTCTCGAGATATCGTGACATTTGTATACTCATATTTTCCCAATTTAACGGAAGTGCATTTAGAGATAAAGGCCTTTAAACACAAAAAGTGCAAAGAAATAAGAAAAATAAATAATTTTATCAACATTTATTTTTTCATCTTTATTCATCAATATTTATGTTTCTGAAAATGAATTCTGAAAATATAGATATAATAGAAGCCAACAAACCAAAAACAAAAAAATCACTTACGTGAAGATTTTTTCGCCAATTTCATATACATGTAGAACTGCCCTGTGTGTGTGTTCACATACTGCGACATAATACCCCTTTTTGCAGAGCCGGTCACATTTTTACAAGCAACTTGGAGGCAACAAATAGCACTGCAGGCTACAGGAATGCTTTGGTGGCAAAATATTTTTTTTTGTGACAGTGCATCGACATTCTTAAACGTAGTATAGATCAAATATCTGAATTATTACGAAATACCTTACTAGACTGTAAGTAAATATAGCAGTCTCAAGCATCCTGTGAAATCATGGCACCTGGTGTGCTGTCGTTTTCCAGAAAAGTGGAAAGTGATATCGGTTTCCAACGATTGTCGGCCGGCAATCATTGGAAATAGTCTCGTTCCCCGACCTGATAATTCCCCGACGTCTGTAAGTTGCTCCGTTTTGCGTGAAGTATGGTCAGGGAACCAGACTACCAGAACAATTTTTTTTTCTCTCCATGCAGACTACGGTTTTCCCAGCATCTATGCACACAAAACTTTAAACAGGTCGGTGTTACAGTTTTTGCTAGCACGCTATAAAATACTAACCCCCAAATCCATTTATTTCTGAAAATTACAGCAAAAGCAAAGAGTGTATGCTACCTGTGAAAATTGTAATGTGAATGTTTTTATACTTGGATATTTCCTATAACTGACTGCCTGTAAATTGCCTTGTGTAACATGGCCCTGATCAGGCCTATTTGCAGACCTGTCTTCTATTTCTTTTTTGGCTTGTATGGGGAAAAATCTGTGAGGTCCGACTCCCCCTTACAAAAAAATCCAGATCCGCCCCCTGTGGAGGGATAGTTGATCATGATAGACAGGTGGCTTCGGCAGTCATGTTCGGGATTTATTTCATTTGGGTTGTCCAGGAGTAGCCACCTGGCTTGAGATTGTTCAAATTTCTTTTCTTTTTTCTTGGCTGATCATCAAAATACAATTTGGACTGTACGTTTTTAATCAGAAGTGCATTACATAAAGTATTGTAATCACGTATTACACCAACAAAGAAATGATATTACGCTTCGTTTACGTGCATGCTTTTAAAGCACACAATGCCCTGAAATCCCGTCATATTAAGTCTCCTTGGTTAAACCCGTTTCCAAGGTCCGAGTGTAAAAATTCCACCATAATGTGTAATATTTACGGAGAAATGAAAAACCGAAGCATTGACAACTAGACATTCAGACTGGCGCCACAGATAGTGTGGCCTGTACACAACAGAAGCACCAAGGGCACCACTCTGAAATTTCTGCACCAAACTGGCGTTGTCGAAATTATTTTCGTCAATCATTTTCAATTCCAAGGGATGGTTGTGTACATTATTCAGGGGTGAGATTTGTCAGGATCTTTTGGTCGTGTTTTTCAGAATTTACAAATGTGGATTTTTGGCCAATCTCACCCCTGATTATTATATTTTAATTTGATGATCTTTCCAACTCTAACAATTTTAGGACGAATGTTTCCAAAGCAATGTGTTCCTTTAATAGCAAGGTGGGGATGTTGTCCCATTGTGCTTTTATCTAAAGCACACATGTAAACAAAGCCTTACGTCATTTCTTCGTAGGTCTATGACTGAGGCCATTCATGATGTTCATGTTATGGGAACAGTTTTCGAGAACTCAAAATGTGAATTAACAGCCAAATAAAAGTCCTGTGTGGTAAGCTGTACTCCAGCCGACTATGTACAAGAAACTGCTATGAATAAAGAGCAAATCCTGAAGTCCCTCGAATTCTTTGTTTTCCTTTTTTTGGCAGTCGACGAATAGTCTTTTTTTTTATAAAGTGTCAATTGTAGTGTGTAAGAGATGAGCGCCAAGGCAGTTTTGCTAGGAACATTTGTGAATCTTTCAAAATTTCACCACTGCGGGTAAACCCAAATGGCACAATATTGTACTTGGAGAATCAAAGGATATTAAGCTGCATGTAAAGTAACAGTGGTTGGTGGATTTTGAAGGATCTGGGATTAGGAGTATCAGAGTTTTTATAGAAGTGGTGGAAAAGGGGGGGGGGGAGTAAAACGTTTTTTGGGAAACAAATTAACATCACAGGCTCAATCTGGGACTAATTCAGTATGCGCAGCCAACATCATGGGTACTCTTTTTGTTTGAGACATCGTTATGGAACAACAGAGCAACTTGCAATAATTGTCTCTAGATCTTGTGTTAGAAAAACTAAGTTTATTCTTAGTTGACAGACAGCGTAGATAATTGCCTCATACGTAACTTCACAATTATTTTAAATCCTTGTTTTTTGAGATAAAAGTTTGTAATGGGGCCCACTAAAAATGGGTGCTTCTATTATCTTGACTGCACAAATATAATCCCTTTGAAACCTACTGTTCCAAGATACCTGCATGCTGCCTGTAAACTCAAAACGAAAGCGTGATTGACGATATAATGAAGAATCCACACTTGGCTGTATTTTCAGGTTATTGTAAATATTTTATTTGCATGACACAAAATGAATACATGTAAATGTACAACAATGACTTTTCAAAAAGACTAAACACCCCCCCCCCCAAAAAAAAAAAGTTGTAGCCTGTACCCGCATTCCTCTGCAAAATAAATTCATTGTTTGCCTGCTCAAGCCCATATTGGTTTATCAGCACCCCATCAATAACAGCCGAACAGATGGGGTTAAATGAAGCCGAGTTGTACACAAGTCCAGTCACAAGTAACTGGATGAACAATGACAAAGGAATGCCTTTGTCAAAGCTCATTTAAATAGCTTGTGATTGGGATTAGGACTGGAGGGCTTGTGATGGACTCGAATACATCTCTGAATTGAAGGTACTCAAAATACATCATTAAAACCCCCCCCAAACCCCCCCCCAAAAGTCTGACGTCAGTTGCCGCGGCAACTGGTAACAAACACATGCAGTTTAGAATGTATTCTGGTTCCAAACATTGCATTGATTGACGTCATCACTTCGGTACTCTATTATCAAACTGAAAAGGCTCTAAGAAACTTGGTTATTCAGATTTTTAAGTAAGCAGGTTTATGATCCCTGATCCTCTTGTGATTCCGTTTTGCTCCCCCCTTGTGAAGCATTTGGTTTGGATCTGGTTTGAACTCGTCCGGTTTGTAAATCCGGTTTAGTCCTGGTCTGGGCCTGCCAATCCGGTTTAGCTTTAGTTGCAGTCGCCAAACCGGGTTTAGATCTGGTCTGCGTGGTACTGGGCTTGGATTCCTCCTTGGTTAGGACGGACGGTTTGGATCTGGTTTGCATCGTGCTGGGTACGACGGACGTTCCCTCACTCAGTTTGCCCTTGGTCTTCGTTTCGGTCTGGATCAGCTCCGACTTGGAAGCACTGGTCAGCAGGTATCGCAGACCACTTGGTGATGATGATGATGATGATGATGATGATGTCACAGGGCACACAGGGTCCGTTGTTGGTAGTGGAAGCTCCTCCATGTCTGGCTCTTGCCTCGTGTCTGTGATAAAATCAATCAGCCATTTCTGTTGGACGTAGATACCATCAATTTTAGGAAAATTTAAAATCCACAAAACATTCGGAGGCATTTATTTGTGCGGCATTGCTAAAAAAATTGCATTTTCAACCAAAAGATAGGGTGTAGCGTGAATTTCAGTCACTATGAAATACGGGCTCATTGGTAGGTAAGTGACAATAATTAAGAGAGTGGCCGGTCACGTGAGAGGGCTTAACCAATAATAGCTAAAAGGAGTCCGATTTTCATAGGAGTCCAATTTTCATATGAGAACGGTTCAAAATTCCACAAATAGGGTCATCGGAATTAACAGGAGACTGCTTCATGTTGCAGAGGTCATTTTTGAAACGATTATAAACAATTTCAGGACTAACAAAATCTTCTGAAAATCTGGAAGACGTCTCGCCCAAAAAAGTCCCAAAATCGGGAAAAATTCCGGGAGAAATGTCACATGTTTTTATGCAGCTGCTAAGCACACAAAGTTGCTTAGCACACAAAAAACCGGTTACCAGCCCAAATGCCATGTGATGTTTACTGCTTGTGAGTGATTCTTAGCTGATATCGTTTTAAGCGATACTTTCTGTTTAGCAGCTACATGGAATTGGGCCCGAATGCCTCAATTTGGGCTTCATCAGGACCAGGAAGGGGCAATGTTGTGCCCTGTTCTCAGTTCAGTTTCCATATTCTTTGGCTGATTAACAAACAAAAATTGGCAGAAATACTGCTTATCCAATAATCTGTTTTGGCCATTTTGTGGTAAAATATTGTATTTTCACAGTATTTTCTACAATCCTCAACCAAATGTTAAGATGGACATTTTGTCTCGGGGGTGATGTATTAAAATTAGATGAGATGTTTGCCCTTTTCCGGTGTAGTGTATTCAGCACTACAAGGTGTATATTTATTGAAGCCCGGTTTCTTTTCTCAAACAGTCTCTCGAAAAGCACTGAGCATACAGTGTTTAATACACTACATCGGAAAAGGCCAAACATTTCTTCCAATGTACATCACCCCGATTATGCAGCACCTGCTGCTACATTGGATTTTGAATCAGCAAATGACACCGGCAAGCTCGGTGGTCAAGTGCACTAGTAAGCAGGAGATCGTAGGTTCAATTCCCGTCTGAGGCTCTCGGAAAGCACAGAGCATACAGTGCTTAATACAGTATGTTGTAAAAGGGCCCAAAAATCTCTTCAATTAAGATAATTTATCATTCAGAATCATTTGTTTAACTCCAGGTCGGCATTAGATTATGAAAAATCCCACAGCATTGTTTTAATGCGGATGTCACGGCCAGAGGTGGGTACTTTTTGTGGGCGGGGCACACCCCATTATTTTCTTTTCTCTCACAAATCTTGATCAATTTTGTAAACGCAAAAATCTTTGTTTCGTAGGTTTTAAACACAGCTTCAGAACATTTCTACCATATTTTTACTATGAACTTTTAAGACTCATTTTGTAGAAATTGGTCCTCCTCTGATTACCTGCTTGCAGGCTCTTCTTGACGCTGCCGCCTCCATCCCGCCGGTTCTTCTTCCCAGGGTCCCTGGCTTTGTGCTTACTGAGTTCCGCCCCCTGGTCCGGCGACCTCGTGGTGGTGAACTTCATCCACTTGTACTTGAGGCACTTGCGGGCACCCAGCGAGCTCTGGATGAGGTTCTGGATCGTCGGGTGCGTCAGACCGAAGAAATCAGTGCCTTTGCCCTTGGCGCTGGGAATCTCCTTGCCCCTTTATGAAAAAAGAAATTTCAAAGAGATTTTTCAGTGCAAAAGCAATAGATCATGTGCCAATTTCATAAAGCTGTTAAGCACAAAAATGTGCTTAGCATGCAAATGCTTCTGTGATAAAAACTGGATTACCAACCAGATTTCCATGTGTGGAATATTGCTTTTGACTGGCATTCAGCTGTTGCTTGCTTAGCATGAAAATTACATGGACTTTTGGCTGGTAACCTGTTTTTACTAAGCAAGACATTTTCATGCTAAGCAAATTTGTGTGCTTAACAGCTTTATGAAATTGGCCCCATCACATTGCATCGACATCATATATTGCCACTGAATCCTTTCTGCCCACGATTTTTGATGTCGAGCGATACGGATTCGCATAGTTGCCTGCCAACTAAATCCCGAACCCTTGACTCTGCACTAGGCGACTGCTGCTTAGGACACGTTGAACCCACTTTTACAGGTAAAAACACCTTTAGCAAAACATCTCAGGAATTCCAGACTGCAAAAGAGATTCTTTAAAATTTTTGAAATCTCCACAACAAAAATCCTGAAATCAGGAAAATCCCGACAAATCTCACCCCTGACAATATTCCCCCCTTCCAGGGACGAGGGTCAAAGGTCACTCACCCATACGTGTTGATCTCATCCAGTAGGTTGTTGTGGCATTCCGTTGGCGATGAGCCAACGAACGGATGCTCTGGTTCATCCTCGGCAACGATCTCAAACTGCGTAGGAAAAAACACAAACAATGACGAACATTCAGAAGTGACTGGTACAAAGTGGGACCCGTGTCTTTAGTTGCAGAACTATTGCTTTTAATTAAATGGTTTCTCCTGCCGACAAGGCAATATGATTTTTCGATTTTATAGTCTTGATAAATTAACAAAACACAATACTTCAAATCCTTAATTCTATACTGTATTCGTCATTATTTCAAAACAATTACAGAAGGTTTCCCTATTTCAGTTTTTTGTGAACAGAGGGTGAAATTAGACACAAAAGTGCACAGCCATTATCATCTTTTGATCTGCCATTGCATAGCCATAACACACAAACCAGTGATGTAGTCGAGAGCATCACAAGACCCCAGGCGCGGATCCAGGGGGGGGGGGGGGGTTTTGCTCGTTGCCAATTTGATATATTTTTAAAAATGTTTTTTTGCTTTTGCTTGTAGGGGCCTACATCTTGCAAATACAAGTCTTATTTTGCCTATGGGTGAGAACAAAACAGAGGTTAAATGGCGCCACCAACGGTGAAAAAGTGTATCTTGCATTGGCATGATGAAATGGCACCAAAAACTAAGTCAAGTTAGTTTACATTCCTAATGTTGCATCAGCACATAAAAGAAATAATAAGACTTGCTCATCGAAAGTAAACAAAAACGAGAGCTATATGTCTGTTTCCTAAACAGAACATAGGGCTTTTCCATATTATTTGCTATAATGTCACTTAGAATATTGCCTACTAATGAGAAATTCGACTACCCACCAAGTTTCGTGACAATCCGACGGATCTACCAATTTATATGTGTCTATAAATTACGCCTTTAATAACGTCATTATGATGTTCCACATCAATCGCCTCTATTTTTTACATATTATTTATGACCTAACAAACTTATTTCAAAAAGAATTTCGAAAGTAGTTTGTTCTGTTGACGGGATATGACTTACAGATTCAAGAACGTAACCATGTTAAAATCATATTCAATTACCGGCCTTTTAACATACCAGGTTTCACCCTAATCGGTCCAACAACTGTCTAGATATGGCCCCTGTTAAAAACGCACCTTTAAGGTGACGTCACGTGACACATAATGACATCATCATGACGTCACTTCGGAGTTTGCATTCTTGTGACAATATCTGTATACCCACCAATTTTCGTCAAGATCGGATGTACCCTTATACGTGTTTCAAAAAAGCACATTTTTTGATGACGTCCTCATGACAACACACATTTTCCACATTTATATACAATTATGTATGATCTAACAAACCTATTACAAAAAGAATTTCTAAATTGGCATGTTCTGTTGATGATATATGGCTTTAAGGTCCAAAAACTTAAACAATACTATAAAATCGTATGATGACGTCACTATGACGTCACATCAATTTTCATCTATAACATGCTCACCTACCAGCCTACCACGTTTTATCTAATCAGACCTACGGTTCTCTAAATATAGGCCCTTCAAAAATGCACCTTTAAGATGACTTAATGTGACACGTGATGACGTCATCAGACGTCAGAGCAATATGCACGATTTCAGCACAGGGTCTCAGTCTACGCAAACTTTCATCAAGATGAAAGATCTGTTTACTGGCAAAGCGCCGGCGAGAATGAAACGTGCATTGCCTATGGGATTTTTGATATCGCACGATTTGCGATGTCCCTTCTGAGCCACCTTACACCATTGGTACACGCTGCATGCACTGCAGAGCTGCGTGTATCACTTTGTATTTGCACGTACAGCGCAACACCACACACGTTTACGTTGGATTGTAGAAACGTGCAACATGACACCCATGGTTACACTGCCTTCCCAGAATTCCTTTGTTATCATATTGTTTTGGGGCTAAATATTGAAATGGGTATATTTTGACGCTGGAGTGAGCTATGATCATAAGAACTTGGAATTAGGTACACAAAAATACAGTGTATAACACTTCCGAAGGTTTTTGTCATAAGAGATTGCTAAATATACCAAATTTTGACTTGAATTTCATGACCTCTAGATGACGTCATCATGACGTCATCATGACGTCATCATGACGTCACATCAATTTGTTTTATCTGTAACAAATCCTGGCCTATCAGCATTACGACTGCACCCAATCGGACTTCTGGTTCTCTAGATATAGGACCTTAAAGTGTGCACCTTTAAGATGACGTCACGTGACCCACGATGACGTCATCACAACTGTACTTGTCGAAGCAACCATTTCCAACGTGGTCTTGGCCTGGGTCGAGTTTAGAGTCAATCTGATCAATGACAGTGTAAGATTTTTAGTGTATAATGAAATTTGAAACATTAACAAATTCATAGAAAATCAGCCGATGACGTCATCATGACGTCACTTCGGATTTTGCATGCTAGTGACAATGTCTGCCTACCCACCAATTTTTGTGACGATCGGACCTACCCTTATATGTGTTTCAAAAAAGCACATTTTTGATGACGTCATCATGACGTCACGAATTTTTCACATTTATATGTAAGTATCTATGAGCTAACAAACCTATTACAAAAAGAATTTCGAAATTAGCATGTTCAGTTAATGAGATATGGCTTAAGGGTTCAAAACTTTAACAATTACTGCAAAATCGTATGATGACGTCATCATGACCTCACGTCGATTTTCATCTATAACACAAGCCGGTCCACCAACAAACCAAGTTTGACCTCAATCGGACTTAGGGTTCTCTAGATATAGGCCCTTCAAAAACGCACTTTTGAGATGACGTCACGTGCCGCGTGATGACGTCATCATGACGTCAGAGTAATATGCACGAGTTCGGTACAGGGTCCAAGTCTATGCAAACTCTCATTAAGATTGAAGTCTGTTTAATGGCAAAAGTGCCGGCGAGAATAAAACGTGTGCTTTGTCTATGGCATTTTTGATAGAAGAACAAGAAGAAGGAGAAGAAGAAGAAGAAGAAGAAGAAAAAAAAAAATCAGAACAAAAACAATGGCTTTTCCGAAAAATTTCGGAAAAGCCAATGATCATGAAGTTAATCATGAAATTATCCCAATTTTCAGACCTGCCAGGCGGGGTAACTTCCACCGTAGGTGAGACCAACCTCCCCCTTCTGCAAACCGTTAAGAAGCTCTATGAAATTGGGTCTAGGTGTACAGGCACATGATGTCCCAGGATTTAACAATGACTGTCAAGCCCTATACGTTTGAAAATAGAAATCATATTAGCAATGGGGGGGCTGGCGTACCCTGGGCATCTGGCCAGCGTCCAGCACAGTGCAGGTGTACAGGCAGTTGACGTTGGGATCCTTGGCGCTGGTGTACATGCGGCTACTGCAGAAGCCCGCAGGGTAGATGCAGGGTTCAACATGATAGCCCGGCCGGTCAGTCACGATCTGACCGAGACTGTGGACGGTCAGACTACTCAGCCTGATGGGGAAGACCGGCTTGCCTGCAAAAAAAACAAAAACAAAACATGATCAGTAACAAGAGGTACAATAATATGTAAGATGTTTTTGCGATATCAGACGGAACTGGGCATAAGCTGTAACACAGGAAAATGCAGACTTAGTAATTGATACATTGCCCAAAAATCCCAAATTTGAAAATTCACAACTTTGCGATAGAATAACCAATTACAATTAATTAAGCAAAGACACTTTAATTAAGCAAAGACACTTTAATTAAGCGAAGAGCACTGTCAAGATAATTTACTCCTTTTTGAGAATCTACCAATACTCATATTCTAACCACCACCCAGTTCCCAGATTTTGTGAGAACACATCACATTATAGAACAGAGATATTTCTATTTTTGCCCTACATCACATTATAGTTTAACACCTCAAGATCCACAAGTTTCGAGCACATTTCCATATAGCCTGTATAATGGACTTCTTTTACACATTCTGGAGTCCAGAAAATAACGTCTTGGAAAAAAAAAAAGTTGTAGAGGAATTTTTTCAAAGCTTTCCGGTATGAAGGAGATGAAACTTTGCAAATAGATATTAAGCACTGTGATTTCATTCCCCGCAAGTATTATAGTCACTTCCTAATATTGAGAAATCATAGCCAAAGAAATCGACAATGCCTCATTGGAAAACTCATAGCTAATGTTAACAAATCAGCAATTTACTTTGAAAAGTTATTATTTTAGGGTGATGCACCCCCGAAGCACGGGCAAGTGGGAATTAAAGTGCGAATTACCTGATGAATCCAATGGTATTTGCTGTACAAGTCGCTTTGTCGACATGCCCGACGACCTCTTTGTCTTAGACCTTCCTGAATCCTTTCTTGGCTTTTCTGTCAAAAAAAAAATAAAAATACTCAAAAATTGTTGCTAAATTGTGTCTTTGGGCCAAGTTAAAAAGAAGTTTAGCATCCCTCCTCGCTATCATTTATAGAGGCGGCATGTTTTTTTTTTTCCTCCTCTAAACAAATCCACAAAAAATACGAAAGAAAAATTAAAAACTCCCCCAGTCGATGTCTTTCCTCATCCTGGAATAAATTGACAAAGAATCTTCACAAGGACCAATGATTATCCTCAAACAGAAAAACGGACAGACTTAACGAAATTACCATTTAATATGGAGTTTGGTGTTCAAAGCAATTCCTATAGTGCATGCACTGAAAAGATACAAACCTCTCAAAAACAGGAATTTTGCTTCCAAAATATTGAATTTAAAACACATAAATCCTGTATACAAATTGAATGACTGAAAATATTGTTCAGCCATTTTTACCCGACATGAACATTATGACACACACTGTGAAAATAAAAATTGATTTTTCGACACAGCTCGAACGGTTGAAATGGAATATAGGATTATCCAAAATGGGAAAACGGGCCATTTTTAAATGGAAAACGTGGGTTCTACCTTACCTTTCTCTGACTTTTTGGTCTTTTTGTGTTTCCTCTTGTTCTTGTTCGCCTTCTCTCCCTTTTCTCGTCTGCTCATCTGTGTCATCGGTGACATCAGACGGCCATCGCCGCCCTCACTGATCACATGGCGTTTTGATACCTGGCGCTTTGAGGAGGGCGTTGTTTTGGACGCAGACGGCGGGTTATCGCAGATTTCGCGGTAGTGCAGGACGCGTTGTAACAGAAAGAAGCGCTCTTGTTGCGCACGCTGGACTTTGTGCTCAACGCGGCAAACTTCATCATTAAGAGCAGCATTCTCCTGGAAAGTAGACACACTCCCGACAGTCAAGGTACAACTTACATGCAGTACTTGTACATTGTATAGTGAAGCATTTTGTTTTGTTAAACTAATGACTTAAAGTTCTTCTCTTTAAATTCTTCAGAATGCAACATCAAATGTGACCCGCTCTGGAAAAAGGTATATTATGTCGCAAAATATGAACAATTTGTTTTATGTATGTTTGGAAAGCCCGCAATATAAGCTTTCATTTGGTACGTGATAGAGCTCCAAAGCCCTGTCCGTTCTGGAGATATCACATTTGTGCATATTAATTAGTTCTATGTAGTTCAAATTGCACAACAGAGAAAACAGGCTTTGAAATAGCTAGTTCTAATACAATGCAATGGAACAGTGCACTCTAAAAAGGTTATTTTTCCACTTTATTCACTGAAATCAACATTGTTGTGCACCAAACCTGAAACTTTAGATGTTTAAGATGTCATTCAAGACAAAAAACAAAAATGAATTTTGACGAAAAATGTCACCCTCTCAACTTGAAAGGGCCATTACACGTAAATGCATTGCGCGACTTATATCACCTTTTTCTGGAGCGGGTCACAAATATACAGTGGCCTAGTGGTTTGGAGCATTGAATACTTAGACATTTGTGACGTCATAGCTCCATGTAAAGAAATGGTGCCAAGGCTCTACCAGTCCTGAACCCATCAAAATACAACACAAACATGGTGTTGCATTTTGGCAGATTTGGGACGGTTTTGGGTTAAAAATTGTACTAAAGGCAGACTTACAAATATCATGAGCTTGATCAGTTTGCGTAGCTTGCGGTATTTGGCCTTGTAGCGAAGGGACTGGATAGCGGCCGTGTCTTTCGCCGTGACCCGTTTCCGTTGGGTAGCCAGGGCTGGCTTGGTGCGTTTCTTCACTTTATCTTCTGCCGTCTGTCAGGGAACAAATTTTGAAATTGGAGCATTTCAGTCTGTTGTACATTTTAACATGAACTATTTTGCCAAGTACGACCACCCCATGTAATAGGTCCGTGACCCTGTGTGATAGTTCCATCACCGATGTAATAGTTCACTTGCAGGTCATTTTCTCCCACCTGTTACATCCACGTGTACCTGCTGGTACATAGCAAACATATTGACCGACACGTGATGATAAACTGACCAGTTGGATTTCAGCTCTTGCTCATGAATATGTATGAGGTCAAGTGATATAGATCTGCAAACAAATATCAGCATTATGATCACAGGCGCTGGACCGAGTCCAGTGATTTGAGCGTTGGTCTAGTGAACTCTTGACCGAACTAGTCCGGTGGTCTAGTGATTTCTTTCATACACTGCGTGTAATGCTATCACTAAAGTTCTTTTTTTTTCTTAATCTGGTGAGCTGAAAAAGCCCCAATTCTGGCATGGCCATTTTTAGTTTTGAGGCAGGGAGTTTCAATCAAAACAGCATTTCTAACCCCTCCCCCAACAAGGTCGGCAAAGGGGAAAAAATTGAAACAGCACACTCATTCAAAACACTGATGTGTTCCTATTTTTACCACTGGTCTTGTGAAATACCTTCTGGTCTAGTAACATTTTTGTGCTACTAGCCCAGCTGTCTAGTAGATTTTAACCTGAAATTCGACCCCCATGATGATACTGACCATGATTCGGAAGACCCCGTTCTGTCCCTCCACCCGTTTGAATCGCCGACTGCCCCTCTGGGTGTCTCTGTAGAGGACGGCTTCCAGGGAAGACTTGGCGTTGGACTGCACCAGACCTCTTTCCAAGATGCGCTGCTTGATGACCTTGATGTGCAGAGGACACTTAGCCTCTTCCAGTACCAACTTGGGAACAGACACGGAGGGGAGGGAATAAAGTCAAAAGCGTTAATCAAGGAAATAAAAAAAAGAAACATGTTCAGCATCTTTAACCCTGCGAATTGCCATGGTAATATTTTGTTTTGTACAGTCCATTGTGCATTATATTTTTTTATTACTCTGTCATTTTTTCTTCAAAAAATCTGAAATTGTTTAAGTTCTATGTTCAAAGATTGTATTAAAACATGGTATATCCCTTTAAACAATTTCAGATTTTTTTGAAGAAAAAATGACGGAGTAATAAAAGCAAAATACACAATGGACTGTACAAAACAGTACCTAACTATCCCCCGGCCCTTACAAACTCCAACAGCAACTTGTGTTGAATTTTGATGAATTTTCATGAATTCAGGACGTCGCGCCTTGGCACCATTACTTTACATGGAGCTATGATGCCCCAATTTGTCTACGTCCAAAGAATGCGCCATAGATATACTGCACAGTGTTGGATTTTGACAGGTTGAGGAAGCTTCCTAGTAAAAAATGCCTAGGGGGTTGGGGTTAATGAACATCTCATACGTCACATAATGTTCCACCGGCATCACTTCATGTTCAAATCGGCAGAAACTGACCAATCGCGGTGGAATCATGTGAATGCAGTTGGAACAATAGCAATAGGAACAAAACTGAAAGACTTTAAACACTATGCTTTTTTTATGTTTAGATTGCATTGTGCATATTATTGTGGACAACTAATCTCTATATTTGACTAAATTAGCTCTCAATACTTTGGAAAATAATATTTCTGAACATAGTCCAATGTTAGTGACGTAATATAAGTGACGTAACCTAGTAACAATTTCATGCAAGTCCGGCCTAGATTAGTAATTATTTGAATTAATGTTAATTTATATGTTCAGCTCTGACCCCTATGTGTTTAAAAAGACTGTTTAGACAACAATCGGTGGTAACAGTAGCCTTAAATAAACGATGTCCTTTTTTTGGTAACGTTAGTGACGACCAATAAACTGAATGTTCAGAAAACAGGAACCAAAGTTCTGAGTTGTTCTTTGTGTCTCTTGGTAGGCCTCACCACCATTTTGTGTCGTGGCAGTTTTGCCTTTAGACTGGTCAATAGGCTTTGAAGCTGTGAGGGATGAAACACGATCCCACAAGGAACACCCCACAAGGAACACCCCAACAGGAACACGCAGTGTTCCTGAACGAAGCTTTCCGAAGAAAACAGGAACCGTCCAACTTTGAAGACACTCCCCTTAGCTTTAATTTTCAACGGCCTTATCTTGCATGTCCTACCTGGGCAGCATCCAGCCATGTCATTCCTGACCGGTCACTGCAATCTGATCCGGTCATCTCTCTGTGGAATACATCCAACAAAATACGACTGATTTAAAAACTGGTATCAGAGTTAGAGTTACTTTAATAAGGCAAGTTTTAAAAAGTGACCAAGTTTAAATGACTTCTCAAAAACCCCTAGCTTTACGCAGACCATGTCGTTGATCAGACTGTGTAGTTTGCTCGGCTCCCAGTACCCAGAGCTTCTGAGCAGAGCGCAAGCCACAAACTACTACGTTGGAGCCAGCTGGACTAGAGGTCAGTATAAATACGTTTGTCTGGAAAGTAATAGCCTAAGTGGGGCTATCTAAGCACACAAACTTGCTTAGTGCGGAATGAGGTTACGAAACTTAAATGATGAATCACTTGGGACTGGTTCTCAGCTGTTTTCTACTTAGCACATCAATTTCAGGCTTTCAAGAATTCTTTCTTTTCCTACTTTTTCCTCATCTTCTTACCCTGCTCCTGCTTTTCTTACTTTTTTTCTTGAAATTCCTATTTTTTTCCTTACTTTTTCCTATTTTGTTTGTCCCACAATTCCAAAAAATGAGATCTCACTCATTGAATATTTTTCAAAAGTGTTGCACACTGTCATATGAAAATTATACAATAACCCTAACCCTCCAGGGCATGTTTGCTGGAACCCTGCCAGACGTATCAGATTGCATACTTTGTCACATTGACTTGTGTGGAGAGTGCAGCAAAGTGGCAGGGCTGTAGTCGAGTCCATCACAAGTCCATCACAAATCCCTGCAAGTCCATCACAAACCCTCCATTCCTAATTCCAATCACAAGCTATTCAAATGAGCTTTGACAAAGGCATTCCTTTGTCATTGTTCATCCAGTTACTTGTGACTGGCTTTATGAAAGGACTTGTGACTGGAATTGTGAAAGGACTTGCAGGGGCTTCGACTACAGCCCTGCAAAGTGGAGCTGTCAGCACATATGCACTGTGCTGCGTCTGGCAGGGTTAGGGTCATCTTCTGAGCTTTATTGAACACAAAATATTTGAATTATACTCTCTCGAGCCACCTTTGTAAAGAAAAATGTGACGCACCCCCCTTTAAAATAGATGCTATTTACATCACATGGCAAAGTGCCTGGGGTCAGGGTGAAGACCTAACTTGAAGATGGAGAGCTTTGTCGACCCAGTACGCGTTTAGCAAAAGTTACACAGGGGTGAGATTGGCCAAAAATAAAAAATCCACGAAATCCACGAAAAATCCAGAACATATAGTTTGTATTTGCCTAAAGGCACCCCCGTAAAATATCAATTTGTATTGGTCTATATCCACTTTTACAGGTAAAAACACCTTTAGGACAACACCTCAGGAATTCCAGATTGCAAAAGAGATTCTTTAAAAATTCTGAAATCCCGACCAAAAGAATCCTGAAATCAGGTTACATACCCCTGGCTGCAGAGTCCTACAGGATTGACAGGAACAGGCATCGGAGCTAGCGACCCAAAGACCTCACTGGGGAGCATGTCAGCAGGGTAGTCCGGCGACATGAGGGGGGTGGGGATCGAGGGGTAGGTAGAAGGGTAGTTGCCGGAGTTGGCCAATGTCTGTGGAAAAAATTAGCAATACAACTTTCATTTTCTTTAGGCAAAAAAAAGCCGACTGTTACCCAACTTGTATGATCCTCATCAGATCTCGACCAGTGACAGATTTTCACGAAATAAACGTGGGGCAAGATAACTCAGGTGGTAGAGCGCCGGTACGTATGTATACATGCTGAAACTTTGGCCCACAAAGTCCTAGAGGCTCAAGATAAAAAAACAAGTAAGACACCATCACAAACAACTACAGTGGAAGAAGATTTTTCCCCACCCCTTGTGGGTTATGTCAAGGATCACTTTAATACATTTGGCTACAATTTTCAATGCAAACTGAAAACAGAAGATCTGCACTAATAAGCATGAAGCACTCACAGGATCTTTGGAAGCACTATCCAATACAATGCCAATAATACTGGGTCGAGAAGGGTGCAGGTCAACTCGGTCTGAGGTCAACTCGGTCTGAGGTCAACTCGGTCTGAGGTCAACTCGGTCTGAGGTCGACTCGGTCTGAGGTGGACTCGGACTGAGGTGGACTCGGACTGAGGTGGACTCGGACTGAGGTGGACTCGGACTGAGGTGGACTCGGACTGAGGTGGACTCGGACTGAGGTGGACTCGGACTCAGGTCCACTCGGACTCAGGTCCACTCGGACTCAGGTCCACTCGGACTCAGGTCCACTCGGACTCAGGTCCACTCGGACTCAGGTCCACTCGGACTCAGGTCCACTCGGACTCAGGTCCACTCGGACTCAGGTCCACTCGGACTCAGGTCCACTCGGACTCAGGTCCACTCGGACTCAGGTCCACTCGGACTCAGGTCCACTCGGACTCAGGTCCACTCGGACTCAGGTCCACTCGGACTCAGGTCCACTCGGACTCAGGTCCACTCGGACTCAGGTCCACTCGGACTCAGGTCAACTCGGACTCAGGTCAACTCGGTCCGAATCAATGCAGTCCAAGGTTTCAATAACTCAGCCCAAGTCTGCCTTGGCCTGAGGTTAACTCGGTTGAAAGTCAACCCATAACCTTCTGCTTTATACTAGTACAAATCTCTTCAAATTTATAATACTTTCTACTCAGCAATTCCATCAAATTGGACCCTATTTATAACAATGCAAGTACCTGTTGCTGTTGGGTTGTGACCCCAAAGCCAGCCATGATGCCTTGCCTCTCTGGATTGTGCACCATTCCGTGTAGCCCGAGCCCGAGGCTATGCAGCGGCAGGCCATGGTGGTGGGCTAGGTCAAACGGCAAGCCCAGGCTAGCCGCTGCAGCGGCTGCGGCTAGGCTAGCTCCCGGTCCAGCCAGGTCTTGACCCCCTAGGCCAGGCATCATTCCCGGGCGGAGTCGAGCAAGTTGGCTGGCCAGAGTCAGTTGATGGGAAGACGGCATCTGAAGCATGTTGGCTGCTGCAAAATGTTGAAAATAATTGAAAAAAAGTTTAACACAAATTTGCCAAATTAAGTAACATACTGCATCAACATGAAATACACATTGATCCTAGTATTATCTTTCTTAAGTATCTAGGATATTTAGTGTAGTTTCTGATATCCTCTTATTCGTTGTGCCTACACTATGCAAAAAACAATTCTATCATTAACCCTAACCCCTAGGGTGCATGCAAAATCATATATTAAAATTCAGTCAGTAAGCAGTTTGCAGCACTTTGCAGCACTTTAATTCATTTTCATATTAAAATTGTTGGATTTAGCAGGGTTAGGGTTAAAAAAAAAAAGGAAAGATTTTACTTTAATACCCCCCACCAAAATCAGTCAGGAACAGCAAAATCTTGGAAAATAATTAACCCTCCTTGATAACAACTATCTAAATGTGTGGCACAACCTGTTATTTCAAGATTTATGTCAGCAGAATCTGTAAAATTTAGGCAGAAATTAACATGTACATGTAGGCCTATATAAACACTTTGAGTGACCATACATACACTGTGCCAAGAACATCTAACACAGAAAACAAAAACTTTCTTCCCCTATATTGCACAAAATTTTTCCAAATAAATTCTCAAATTTAAAGGTTGTACTAAGTGTTTATAGTTTATACAATTCTGAACACAGATGGATGGTTATTTTCCAAAATTTGCTATTCATGACCGATTTCTGTGGGGGGATTTAAAGTAAAATCTTTCCCTGATTTCCTTATTTGTGTGTTTGAATGGGAACAACTGTTGTTGACTTTATAAATAAATAATTAACTGAATTATAAACTGAACATAAAAAAGATTCAATTAGGGGCCTACAAATGCACAAAACAGGGATAAAATAAACAACAAACATCTGATTCTGAACATCTTAGAACCTTCTGAACAAATCATATTGGGCGAGTTGGGTAACTCAGTAAAACTTAGCTACGTGCAAAAGTGGTCCTTCATTATAGTAACGTTAAAGAATGTTTTTGAATTTTCTAATACCGGCATGACCAGGCATCCCTGGATATCCAATATGACTGGGATGCGGCAACTGTCCCCCTGGACTCGGCAACTCCGTCCTGGCTGTGGCATTTCGCTGCTGCTGCTGCTGCTGCTGCAACTCATGCAGTTGATGCGCCTGCTGTAACTGCAGCAGGTAAGCTTGCTGCTGCAGCAACGACTGCACGGTTGCCGGGCCGTGACTCGACCCACCGTGCCCGCCGGTACCACCCGGGCTCAGAAACGGCGGCCGTACGGCACCAAAGTCGAAGCCTTGCAGTTGTGGAAATTGACTTGAATTTGAGTTCTGAGTGAGGAGGTTGGCGAGTACTTGGGTCGAATTTACTGCTGTCGTGGCCGCTGCTGTGGAAATCGTCGCAAAATTTGGAGAATTCAAGGGGGTAGAAACGATCACTGGTTCTGATTTAACTTTTCCTTCCATTGTTGAACGACCACGACAAATTATGTGTAGACTATATCGGGTAGAAGATGGGTAGGCGGGGCTTTAACCAAATCTTGCTTGGTACTAATTACTTCTACAAATAAAGATTAAGTACAGAAAACAATTGGCCAAAATGGAATCAAACGGATCCAAGAAAGAATAAAGAAGATTCAAGGAAGAATTATTTTAAGACCGTTATCTCATGTCTTTTGTACACTTTTATTCCTACCAGATACATGTACTTTAGGTTTATCCATTCTGATGAATTATTTCTGCCATCAACCTCGAAGAATGAGATCATTGAAGTGTTATGTACCTCATCGAGCTAGAGAGATCGAGGAAAAAAGTTCACATTTTCAAACGTGCTAAAGGGTTTTAACTTGACCTAGTCCTCTACACGTCTGCCTCTGGCGCTAGCTGCATGCGTGACGCGCCCGCGAACGATTTGCTGATTGCGCATTGCATGCATGGCGGTATTCCGAATTTCCGATTTATATAAACAATTTGCCCTTGATATGAAAGTTGTTTGGTTTTCTGTTGAAGTAAATTATCAACTCTTTAAGCAAGTTTCATGTGGGTTGCCCCGTCTTCTTGCCAGTGGAATATCCAGGATTTTTGTTTGTCTGTTTGTTTGTTTGTTTCATTCCTATTTATTCTATTTATTTATCTATTTTCGGGGGGGGGGGGGGGGGGGGCGCAAGCTTAAAAAAACCTAGAATTTTTTGCGGCCTTTTTTTGAAACATGATCTAATTTTTTTGCACCTGAAAATAATTTTAATGCGGAGGGGGGGGGGGGGGGGGGGGTGAGGGGACGTGACTACTGGTTATGAAGCGGTAGCAGGCTTTCAATTTCTTTTAAAAAGAGGAGGATGTCGCCGGCGGAAAAGTCCCCCAGTGTATACGTACGCGCCTCAGGCAAGGGAAATATAACCCAAAAGTCAAACCCTGGCCCCCTAAAAACTAAAAGAAAGTGAAAGATGATACATCACGCTTTATTCTGATGAAAAGCTCAGTCACCCTGGTGAGTTGTTAGTAGTTTTCCAATTGATTAAAGTCTGAGTATTTACCATTTATGCCTATTGGAGGACTGTGCATCGCCCTTGATCTTTGAGTGCGCGCGCGTGCAGTAGTATCACGTTTTCTACTGGAGTTTAAATTATTGGCAGTTAGGGAGTAAAGGTGATCTCGATCTCGTGCCTCGCGCGTTTTCGCGCGATATAATCGCCCATGCCTGATTTCAACATGGCAGACGGCGGGGAAGCAAGTAGCGAAGTGGGCAGTTCATTTCCAAAATCATGGAAATTTGCCCTGGCAATCGGAGCTCCGATAGCTATCGGTATGGCTGTTGGGGCTTACTACTACCACAGGAGAAGGTCTGATCAGATAGCTGGTGGAAAAGCGGACCCAGACGCTAAAGTAAAGAAGGGAAACGAAACCACCGGCGCTGCAGTGGATGAACGGGTACGGGTAACGTTACTATACTATAGGGCCTACTCCTAGAACTATGAGGTTCCTGACATGAACCTCATACTAGTCATAGGAAGACGCCGATTTTTCCCATAGGCTAGTACAGCAAGAATAAGAACGTCATTCCCTAGCCCTAGAAGGACGCTATGATATAGCGTCCTAGCGCCCAAGTATGCAAAACAGGCCTATGCTAGAAACCGAAGATCAAAAATCACACTTTACCTGCATAAATATTCTTGGCATCATTTTATTCAAACAGTTCAACAGCCCATCTCCCTGTTGGGATAGCAATATTCCTCCAAGAATGTCAAGAACAGGAGATATTTGCGGCGCAAAATCGTCTCCACGCGACGCTGACTTCACAAACACGAGGAGTAATACCCACATTTAGAACGTTCATCAACAGAGGGCGCAATTTACAGTCGCCGCGTGCACCACGCGACAGACATATGGGTTATTTATGTCTGTGGGCGTGCACGGCCGAAATTGCGCCCTCTGTTGATAAACGTTCTAAATGTGGGTATTACTCCTCGTGTTTGTGAAGTCAGCGTCGCGTGGAGACGATTTTGCGCCGCAAATATCTCCTGTTCTTGACATTCTTGGAGGAATATTGCTATCCCAACAGGGAGATGGGCTGTTGAACTGTTTGAATAAAATGATGCCAAGAATATTTATGCAGGTAAAGTGTGATTTTTGATCTTCGGTTTCTAGCATAGGACTGTTTTGCATACTTGGGCGCTATGACGCTATATCATAGCGTCATTCTAGGGCTAGTCATTCCCATGCAACACGTTTCTACATTTTTCGCCGTGAATTACTTCATGGCTGCCCCCCAAAAAAATAATATGCCGCATTTACATCCTCACCTTGGTTGCGCCAAGTCAATTTTCGCCTGAAACGGGTCCAATTTGCGGGAAAAAAAAAAAAAAATGCAGTCGTTCCGAAGCGATCACACACGCACACCATCGATTAAGCCGCACGCACACACGAAGCTCCTGTAAGATATCCCAGCATGCATCCAGCCGGGTAATGTGCGGGGGGGCCGTGGGTCGGTCAAGTCATGATTATTCATCGAAAATTCGAAGCACGGTACGGCAGGCAACTGCCGCGTGTCTGTTATATACCGTCTGCGACGACAGGCAATGCATGCAGACGGTATATAACGGACACGCGGCAGTTGCCTGTCGTACCGCGCTTCGAATTTCCGATGAATAATCATGACTTGACCGCCTCACGGCCCCCCCGCACATTACCCGGCTGGATGCATGCTGGGATATCTTACAGGAGCTTCGTGTGTGCGGCTTAATCGATGGTGTGCGTGTGTGATCGCTTCGGAACGACTGCATTTGTTTTTCTTTTTTTCCCGCAAATTGGACCCGTTTCAGGCGAAAATTGACTTGGCGCAACCAAGGTGAGGATGTAAATGCGGCATATTATTTTTTGGGGGGGGCAGCCATGAAGTAATTCACGGCGAAAAATGTAGAAACGTGTTGCATGGGAATGACGTTCTTATTCTTGCTGTACTAGCCTATGGGAAAAATCGGCGTCTTCCTATGAGGTTCATGTCAGGAACCTCATAGTTCTAGGAGTATATAGGGCCTACGTACGGGTTCATTACTTAGCGCATTTATTTAGCGTGAACAGGTGAAGTTGTGTGGCGTGGTTCGGGGGAGGGGGAGGGGGTTGGGGTTGCGAATCAACGCGGTTTTACTGTACGTCGTGGTGATCGCCATCTTTATTTTCGCGTTGCGCTTTGTCGTCTTCATCGTCGCTTTACCCCAAAATTTCCCTTAAGAACTAGGCCTACATAAAATCTGTGAGTCAGCTGTGTAAAGATTCCAAATGTTTTACTAAATATCTTTAAGAATTTCCAAGTACCATCGCAAGTGAAAGTTCGCACATTCCTATCCATGCTATCTGCTCATCATGCTCATGGATTTTCATTTCCACTGCTTTCCTGCAGAGTGCAGAAGAGAAAGCCCAGGGAGCCAAGAACAAGGGGAACAAGTACTTCAAAGGCGGCAGGTTCGAGCAAGCCATCGCCTGCTACAACGAGGCCATTGAGCTGGTCCCTCAGGACAAGACCAAAGACCTGTCCACATTCTACCAGAATAGGGCAGCAGCACACGAGCAGCTGGTAAGACCTGGGGCCAATTTCATAAAGCTGTTAAGCACAACAATTTGCTTAGCATGAAAATGCTTCCGTGATAAAAACTGGATTACCAACCAGATTTCCATGTGTGGAATATTGCTTTTGACTGGCATTCAGCTGTTGTTTGCTTAGCATGAAAATTACATGGACTTTTGGCTGGTAACCTGTTTTTACTATGCAAGACATGTTCATGCTAAGCAAATTTGTGTGCTTAACAGCTTTATGAAATTGGCCCCTGGGTCATTCTAAAAATTAGGGGTCCAAAAGTGAGTCCAAAAGTGTCCCTGTTTTACACCTGACCTGTGTAATTTCCCATCATGTATCACTAAAATTGACTTCACACTATTTTGTTTTACTTGCTTGGCAGGTACTTTGCTTTTACCCTTGGAGATGGAAGGCATTGAGGAATGTGTCCTGAATTGCAAAATCCTATACATGTCAGATGTAACAGGGACACCAAAATTGGACCCCTAATTTTTGTGAACACTTTGAGTTTGAGTGACCATGCACTGCACCAAGAACATCTAACACAGAGAAACTTTCTTTCCCTGTTGCACAAAAATTTCCTGACTACAATCACAAAATTAAAGGTTGTGCCAAGTGTTTATACAATTTTGAACCTAAATGGATGGTTATTTTCCAAGATTTTGCTGTTTGATGTATTTTGGTGGGGTATCAACCCTAACCCTAGGAACCATACCCATCTCCAACCATACCCAACTCCCCAAGTACAATTTTTCCGAGAAAATTGCCAGACTGAGTGGTACAATAAAGCTGGCTTTCCCTAGAGCTTTCTGTTTTTGCCTACTTTTGCAAAATGTAAATTTTGATCTGCATATCTCATAGTTATTTGTTTTTCTATTGTTTCTGCAGAAAAATTATGCACAGGTTGTAGCTGACTGCACGAAGGCTCTGGAGCTGAACACACGCTATGTCAAAGCGCTGTTCAGACGAGCCAAAGCCTTTGAGAATATGAACCATAAGATGGCGTGTTTAGAAGGTGAGGTAGAATAACCATCACATACAGGTGTGTGACCCCACCCAACCTCCCACCCAACCTCCCACCCAACCTCCCACCCAATCCCGCACCCAACCCCCCACCCAACCCCCCCACCCAACCCCCCACCCAACCCCCCACCCAACCTCCCACCCAACCTCCCACCCAACCCCCCACCCAACCCCCCACCCAACCCCCCACCCAACCCCCCACCCAACCCCCCACCCAACCCCCCACCCAACCCCCCACCCAACCCCCCACCCAACCCCCCACCCAACCCCCCACCCAACCCCCACCCAACCCCCCACCCAACCCCCCACCCAACCCCCACCCAACCCCCCACCCAACCCCCACCCAACCCCCACCCAACCTCCCACCCAACCTCCCACCCAACCTCCCACCCAACCTCCCACCCAACCCCCACCCAACCCCCCACCCAACCCCCACCCAACCCCCCACCCAACCCCCCACCCAACCCCCCACCCAACCCCCCACCCAACCCCCCACCCAACCCCCCACCCAACCCCCCACCCAACCCCCCACCCAACCCTCCACCCAACCCCCCACCCAACCCCCCACCCAACCCCCCACCCAACCCCCCACCCAACCCCCCACCCAACCCCCCACCCAACCCCCCACCCAACCCCCCACCCAACCCCCCACCCAACCTCCCACCCAACCCCCCACCCAACCCCCCACCCAACCCCCCACCCAACCCCCCACCCAACCCCCCACCCAACCCAGTGTGTAAACGCCTGCAATCGGGGGACCTCCTATTGATCATACTTTTTGGCAAGGGCCCTCATTGGTTTTGTACACGATTTTCACACGGGAACCTTTCTCAATCGGGGACCCTATTGTCCTCTATTGTTAAAGGCCCCTATTGAATGCAAAAACAAACCCACACCCAAACCCCCTTCCCCAACCAACCCCCCCCCCCCAACCAACCCCCCCCCCCAACCAACCCCCCCCCCCCCCAACCAACCCAACCGGAATGCACTTTAGTGTTTGAATTGGAAAGTGACTTATGTTGGCATTAACCCTCCTACTAATATAACTATCACAGCCTATCAAAAAATCTACCCACTAACTCTCACCGCTTGTGTGTGTTTCAACCTGTCACTTGATAGGTGTTGATATATATAGGGTAGTCGGCTCAATTTTGGCACCGAGAGAGGGAGGGTTAACCAAGTTGTTTGTCTTGAATTTATTTGCATTAGATGCAACTGCTGTGTGTATCTTAGAGAATTTCAGTCATGACCAGAGTATGATGCTGGCTGACAAGATGCTGAAGGAACTGGGCAAAGAGAAAGCACAGCAACGATATAAGGTACCAGACCGAATCACAGAATAAGCCAATTCGGTATTTCAACTGCGCATGTGCACAATGACATTTTATCCCGAATGACCCGCATGACCTAACGCGCGCGTGTGAACGCAAAAGGTGGTTGCACAATGCGCACGTGTTGAATTCAATCAAAATGGGCGTTCGCGTAACATGGTGTGATATTACGTCAGCAATTGTATCCCGAATAACCTTTGACCTTTGGGATACCGAACAGGGCTTATTGGCAGAAGTGGATATTTCCGTAAAATCAAAGCTCTGTGCTCAAGTTGTGAACTGTGAAAAGGGGACAATAGATTGACTAGCTGTCATTTTGTACTCGGACGTTATTGTGCAGATGCACGGTACATGTATGTCACAATTCAATCACTGGTTAACCAATAATTCTTGACCGACCTTGCTCAAAGAAGCCTGTCAAAGGCCGGAAAAATTCAGTTCAAAGCTATGATGAAAATGCCAAGGTGTATTATAAACTGAAGTTGTCGTGTTTGCTTTCAGGAGCGTGTACCGAGTCTGCCCTCCGGTCAGTTTATCAGATCCTACTTCTCATCCTTCTCTGATGATGGAATCTCCACATCCGACGATGACTACAACCAGGAAGGAGGAGGGGATGTTAGGTAAGGTCAGAGGTTAACGTTCAGCTCGCTTACTTTAACCTTAACCCCCTGATTGTTAAGGACTACCCTGCTAAAACTAACAGAGTCCAACGGCGACTCATGTATGAGTCAGGGATGTAGTCGAGTCCATCACAAGTCCATCACAAGTCCATCACAAGTCCATCACAAGTCCATCACAAGTCCATCACAAGTCCATCACAAGTCCATCACAAGTCCATCACAAGTCCAATTCCAATCACAAGCTATTCAAATGAGCTTTGACAAAGGCATTCCTTTGTCATTGTTCATCCAGTTACTTGTGACCGGCTTTATGAAAGGACTTCTGACTGGGCTTGCGAAAGGACTTGTGAAAGGACTTGCAGGGACTCGACTACAATTCTGGTGTGAGTTTCCTGCTCAGTCTAACGCGGTCCAACACAGTCCAACATCGCTGAGTACCTAAAAATAAGGAATGACTTTTACCTGCTAAATCCCACAGAATCCAACTGTGTCATATTTTTCTGTTGCCTGCTGAATCCAACAGGATATAACACAGTCCAACTGTCCATACTATGAGTTAGCTGTTCAATCTAGGGTTATTTTAATTACTTTTAAATTACTTTAACTTCGGTCTTGGTAAAAAGTTTCCCCGAGTCAAAAGTGCAAGTGTGAACACTGGTAAGAACTGGATTTGAATTTTTGGCTTCTTGTTAAAAGTACACATGCAATCAATCCAGTGCAGACACGGCTTAAGCGTGAAATTTTTTTCCCGTTAGCAGCAATACAGGCTATCGCAAAGCCCACCGACTCTTCAACAATGGAGACTACGAGGGAGTGGTCGAAGCTTGCGATGAGGAGATCAACTCCAGCGGAGACAGGTTGGCCGAGGCGTTGCTGATGAGAGCGACGTTTTATCTACTGATGGGACAGGCGACCGAGGCCAGACCGGATCTAGACAAGCTGATCGCCATGGAGGATGGCAGTAAAAAGGTGAGCAAGGGGTCTCCGCAGGATCGAAAAATTGCAGCTGCTATGGAAGTCGCCCAATACAAGGCTAAAAGCCACTCTCAAAAGAATAAGCCTTACTAAGCTGAAAAAAACAAAACATTTGAAGTTGTAAAACGTGAGCGACCTTAAAAAAAAAATCCAAGTGCGATGAATAGGACCACTCTATTCAGTTAGGTGCCTATTGTTTACATTTACGCTTGGCCGCACAGCCCCGTTCTAGGCATACCAGCCCCACCCCCATCAGTAACAGTCAGACACAAGGGGTAAATAAGCCAGTTCGGTATCTCAAAGGTCAAAGGTTATTCGGGATAAAATTGCTGACGTAATGTCATGTTACGCGAATGCCCATTCTGATTGAATTTAACACGTGCGCATTGTGCGACCACCTTTCGCATTCATACGCGCACGTTAGGTCAAGGGTCATTTGGGATAACTTTGTCATTGTGCACATGCGCAGTTGAAATACCGAACGTGCTTAGCAGGAAAATGTGCTAAGCAGCAACATGAAATCGGACCCGGCTGTGCCAAAAAAACAACAGGTCACCAGTTAACATTGCATGAGATATATATGGCTTGTGACTGGTTCCCTGCCGATTTTTGGTAAGCAGGAAACATTCGCTTAGCAGCATTTTGTGCTAAGCAGTTATTTTGTGCTAAGCAGTTATTTTGTGCTGAGCATATATTTTCTTTTCAGCTGAGAGCCAATGCTCTGATCAAGCGGGGCAGCATGCACATGCAGGAGGGAAATTCCAGCGACGCAATGGATGATTTTGCTACGGCCATCAGGATCGATCCCGACAATGCAGACATCTACCACCACAGAGGACAGGTAATAGAATACACGTAGTCTTGCACTGATGTCTGAATGATTCTAGCCAGGGGTGAGATTTGTCAGGATTTTTCCTGATTTCAGATTTGTTACCTGTTGGTAAATATACACATATACACATTGCACTATGGCGCCAGTCTGCCTATCAGCTGTTAATGCTTCGTGTTTTTTTTTCTTCACATTTCTCAGTTAAACGGTAGAATTTTTACTTTCAAACCTTGGAAATGGGTTTAGTTAACCCCTTGCGTACGGATGACGGAATTTGGCGCAAAAAAAACAGTGCCACCAGGCCGGATGACGCAATTGGCCACTGTTTGTGCAGTTTCAATCCATTGTTGGATTATTGTGTATAGGTTACGCTTGACTGCACAAACACATTGTAACGGTTCGCTTGGCTGCCAGAGCCGCCGCGGCACCCCGACGTCTCCCGTAAAATACCGACCGTACTCAAGGGGCTAACCAAAGAGATGACATTTTGAGAATTGCAGGGCAATGTGTATCTTTAAAGACCTACTATAACCAAAGTTTAATTCTCTAAAAAAGATTAGTATCTTGATTATGAATTACAAGAAACCAAATTCGTGCTAAATATTGTCATTTTCTATCCATCATTATTAATTAACGGACGAGAGAAAGATGCTAATTAATTATTCAAATTTTGCGCTTACTCCAAGTTCTCCCCCTGCTGCCGTCGGCAGCGCGCTGTTAGCCTTGACGTCATCGCGTGTAGTCATCCATACTAAACTCAGATTTGGAATTGAAATAGTAGGCTTACATGATGGGATACAGAGACGAAGTTAATTCAACATATATTCTGTGTAAATACCCCGTACTCATGTATGAACTTGTACAAAGTGCAACGATCGGACTACACACCATGACCTCACGCGCAATAAATGCATAACGCATGACATGCAAATGGAGGACGTGACGTACGCTTTTTCAGACGATAGGATTTTCAAAAGTGAGCCAATTTTTTCATTTTTTTTTTTCAAATTAGAAAGAACAATACAACATATTTGTTTGTGTATTGCTCTCTATATATCTGTAGACTGAGACAATAATTTCACATTTTTTTCAAAGCGTTCTACTAGGTCTTTAAGTCATTGAGTTAATGTGTGATAGAATTCATCTCCAAATGATAGGCCTATCCTCCTCAAAGCCAAAACTTTTTGTTTTCTCCCAAAAACAAAAACAAAACAGTTGAATCTCCTCTTGGACCGGATCGACGATGCGGCCCAAGACTTCGAGAAGTGCAACAAACTGAACAGCGACTTTGCCCTGGCCCACGCCCAGTACAGCTATGCCAAGTACCGGCTAGCCCTGGTACACCAGAGTCCCATGCAGCTGCAGACGGCAATGCAACAACTGGAAGATAGCACCAAGAAATTCCCAACCTGCGCAGAGGCCTTCGCTCTATTTGCCCAGGTTAGTAGGGTTGGGGCTGGATTGAGATAAAGGTAGGAGATGGGGGGGGGGATCTGGGCAGTGGATTATATTAACTTACAATCTTTAAATGATCAAAGAAAATCATTGTGTGCGGCTTTTTATAAACAAAACATCATAGAGAACAAATCAATTGAAACAGTTCATTCCACCCAAAAATAATACTAGGATCTTTAACACGTTGACTGCCGACTACAAGTATATTCATAAGTGACGGGTGTACCGGATTCTGCCACTACGAGTATACTCGTAGTGAACCAAACGCTATTGTTATGGTAATTGAATACTCTGGCATCACCGAAGACGCATCAAATACACTGCTGGCAGTATGAGTACATCAATGTATGGAATGGTTGTGATCGATAGAGACAGCTTGAAAGCAAAGATCAGTATGGACGCATGCGCTGTATGTCCAGATTGCACAATGGCAATGTGGTGGCGCCCTATAAATTATGGCTGGCAGTCAACGTGTTAAGAAACAACTTAAAAATTACTGAAATCCGATGTAAAACAAAACGAATGCAGGACAGTGCAATACCATACTTAATTAAATTACACAATATGGAGCAATAATGTGGGTATACAATATATAATATCGTGTTTTGTACTATGTCTTTTTTTAATAGTTCAATTAACTCTAAATGTCATTTTTATTATGTAAATCCATTATAATTCAGAGTCAGCTGCGAGAATGGATCAATAAACCAATATGAAATATTGAGGATTGTACTAAGAAATTCCCTATGTTCGCTGTGGCTTTTGCTCCCTGTGCCCATGCAGGCTACGTTAGGGCTAGTTTGGGATCGTTGTACTAGGTGAGGAAGTTGTAACTGCCTGAGAGTCCTAGCCTTTTTGCCATCTTGATTGGCTCATATTTGCTCGTGAATATGTATAGTTCCTCCAGTGAGTAGTGCAGTGTAAGCGTTGAATAAAACAAAACAAAATAAGCTGATTTGGTCAAGCTGCTCGGGTAGCTTAGTGGTAGAGTGTCTGATTTTGGATCACATCCACCAAGTTCGATTCTCAGACTGACTAATTTTTTGGTTTTTCTTATTTCTTTTATATATTTGTGTCAATGAATTGGATGGCTAAGATAAAAAAAAATGTATCATCTCTGAAAACCAGTAATTCATAGTCAAAGATTTAGGCTCCTGAAATTCTCTTTGGCAATCAATTAGTTTCTAACGAATGCTGCCCTCTTGTGTTCTCCCTTTTTTTTTAAAGGCTCAGAGCGACCAGGGCCAGTTTTCTGTCGCGGACGATTACTTTCAGAAAGCCGTCGCTCTGGAGCCGGACAACCCCACAGCTTACGTACACAGAGGGTGAGTCGGGGACCAGTCCTGAAATGCATATAAACGAATTGCATTGTTAGGTTGTATTTCTCTAGCAGTATAATGCAAAATAAATCACTGAATGTTGTATCAACATTTTCAGATAAAATAATAAGCAGAATAATTGATTTTTTTCTTCTTATTATTATTATTAATAAAATTTAACAGAAAGTAAAATAAATAAATCAAAACATGAAAGAACATACATTTTCAATAAATAGTAATTAAAAAAAACAAGAAAAAAACATCGTTTTGGACAAAACATTTAAGTTTGTATGTCATACCATATCTAGTATGTGCAAATATAAGATTTTGAACAGATGTACATGATACAGATCATCTATATGAACAGATCTGCAACGGTATCAGTGCATGTAAACGTTCAAAAGAAAAAAGTGGAAATGTCGTGGCCTAGCGGTTTGGAGCACTGAATTCATGGTCTGCGGGTAATTATCCAGGTTGTGGGTTCGAACCCAGTCCTGGGTCATAGCACTTCTACGCCTAATATGGGTAGAGGCATTATTAATGCATTGCAGTGGACTAGTTACCCATCCCGACCCTATTCATACTGTGAAGAGATCAGATTATCTTGTCTTGTTTCAGTGTGAGGGGCATGGTTCTTCCACACTTTCCTCTGTAGCCCACACCCTGAGTAGCCTTTGGCCTTGTGATGGGAGATTTGCATAAAAAAAAAAACTTCAGGCTGGTTGTTTGTCTTAAATCTTAATTGGAGATGTCTCTTCCTGCAGACTTCTGCATCTAAGTTGGAATAGAGATGCTGACGGAGCAATAGCTATGATCCAGAAAGCGTTGGAGATCGACAGCAAGTGTGACTTTGCGTACGAGACGCTGGGAACTATAGAAGTTCAGAGGTAGGCAACAATTTGATACTAGACAGATGGCAAAGTAAAAACATATCTGAAGTTGAGTTTTACCGTCACTTCAACTTTGACGAAAGCGACTGCAGACTGCAATGAATTTTGTTATTATTATGTTATTCAGCTAAAACGACAATACATGTACATGTACAAGACAAAATTATATATTAAAGATAAGTAACACAGGGCATACCCCATAACCACATTGGCAAGAGCCAGCAAAAGCGAGAAAAAAAAAATCCATATGGTCCGATAATAAAAATATATACAATTGTATTGAGTATCATGTATTTTTCTTCTCTCTCACAGGGGCAACATGTCGGCGGCTAAGAGTTACTTTGAGAAGGCCATCGACCTGGCGCGCACGGAGATGGAAATGTCCCACCTATTTTCACTCAGCGTCGCAGCCGAAGCACAGAGAAACGTGACCACAAATTACCACATCACCCCGCCTGCTCCAATCCTATAGATGATGGCGTCGACTAATGAGGGTCCCTGTTTAATGGAGCGTCTTAGCAAGATTGCGGAATAGAACAGGTTACCAGCCGAAATTGCATGTGATTGATATTTTCCTGTGACCGGCTCTCATCAGATATTTGCTTAGCAGGAAAATTTGCTCAGCAATATTTTGCATTAAGCAGCAAGGCAGCTCCATTAACTCTGACCCGTTCAATCATTCTGGCTATTCCTACGCTCTTACAAGTAGTGTCAAGAGACTTCCTTCAGGGCTTAACACTTCAAGTCGCAAACCCAGGATGTGCCACACACCTTTATATATCCTGCACCTGGGATATTATACAAATAATGAATGTTTCACATTCGTGCGATGGTAAGAATAATTTCATGATGTGACAGATTGAATGTTCCATTCCACGAGGCGAAGCCGAGTGGAATGGGACATTCCATCTGTCACCGAATGAAATTATTCTTACCATTGCACGAATGTGAAACATTCATTATTTGTTTTATACAACGCCTGAATAAATCAGACAGATTGCATGCATGGATTTCTTTGTGTAAGTTACAACGTGCCGTTTACCTTCTCAGTCCCGCATAAAACCGCGACAAAAAATTGTCGAGTTCCGAATCAGTTAAAGCTTCAATTGTTGTTCCTGCGTGTCTTGCAAAAATTATCTAATTGTTTCACTGCATATTTGATTTGTCTCTTTGTATTTGGAGCGTCAGCATCGCCTACGAGTTCCAATATTTCGTCGTCTGTTAGGAGAACCATTGGAGAACAAACCGCGGCAGTTGTGTGAATGACAGCCCTGTTGTAGCGCCACTAATAGTGACCGTGAAATTAGGAAAGTTCTTTTGGTTCTATCAATGCGCGCGCACCGTTTGATAGAACCATGTGATGGGCGGTGCGGGTTCGCGTCGTGTGATGGGTCGAATAATTCAATGCACGTGATCGACGATCCACCAATCGGATGGCTGGGATTTATTCAGGTGTTGTATAAACCGGGCTGTTTCAGCATGTATACTCAAAGTATGTGGAACATGGAGGTATTTAAATAATTATTCAGTTGATGATTAAATATTTGGGACAGCGCTAACTTTGACAAGTAAAGAGGGAACCACAGATACAAAATTTTGACTAGAGATGGCATTGCATGGGTGCAAGGGATGTCATAAACTACCCACTGGTTAACCAATGGTTAACCAATGGTTAATGCAGTTTCTCAAGGTTGCCAGCATTGATAATTTGTGGGAAACTGGACGTAAGTCTCATGACCTATTTTTGAGTAATTGCATTAGAGCGTGTAAATTGACCCCGAGAACGTACGAGAGTTTACGAGAAACCGAACTTCCGGGCACCTCGAATTGGAGCTTCAACGTGTAAAGCGAGTTGTTTTCTTGAAATAATTTGTTTTGACGCTGTTCTTTTTACTGAAAGGTAGATCAAAACTTTTAGCAAAATATTATTTTTCATTTTAATTTACAAAATGTGAACGATATATCAAATTAGGGAAAAGGAGAACGAAAAAGTCTAGTACGTCATATGTACGTCATTCCCCATTGTTCTAGTGGTTCACGCGCCAGTCTTATTAGCGTAGACCATATGCAGTATAAGGCAGTCGTCGCATATGTTTGTACATTCACTTACGTCCGCAGGGTGCACATGCAGTACAGGGGTTTTGGGGGCTGGAGTCTCTCTTCCCGACAACGAGCCAATCACGTTGCAACCTGACGCTCGGGTCAAACATTTTTTCCTACTTTTCTTCAATAGTTTAGACAGTCGTGCATGTTTTCATATATTGTAAAATTAATCATCCATATTTATGGCCGTTTCGTGGTTCAGATCTTCGATAAAACAAAATATTATAGAAAACAAAATCAACCACACGTAAAAGTCCTATAGCCGGCGGCTCGGAGGTGCCCGGAAGTTCAATCGTGACCTTTATGCGCGAGACTTACACGGTCTATTTACATGAAAATCATCAAAAGATCACGGTTACTGCTTTTGTAAAAATACTGTAGTTGAAATCATATACATTGTATAATTCCAAATACCTGGTTTGCTTTTGTGTTGAGACAGTTAAATGTGTACAATTTGACATTTTAGTCTGGCGTACTTCCGAAAAAATTGCTGAATTTACGGCTGTATTCGAAAACGAAAATATCGTAAAACAGTAATTTTTCACCATTACAAAGCTTACATTGTATATTTTATTATGAAATGAATTCTCAATTTTCAAAATTTCCAACTTATGTCTGATTTCACTTGCCGGTGCCACATTTTCACACAGCTGAATGAATCCAGTTTACATGACCTTTTACGCCCAACTAAATACATGAAAAGTGCCCTGGACATTAGTTAATACCCCAACTCCCAAAATAAAATATTTTGAAAAATACTCGACTCCTCAAGACGATAAGCAACATTTGTCTTTTCAATTTTTTTTTTTTTGGGGGATAACTAATGTGGTTACTTTTGGGTGATGTTTCCATAATAACCAGGGGTGAGATTTGTCAGGATTTTTCCTAATTTCAGGATTTTTTGGTCGGGATTTCAGAATTTTAAAAGAATCTCTTTTACAATCTGGAATTCCTGAGGTGTTGTCCTAAAGGTGTTTTTACCTGTAAAAGTGGATATAGACCAATAAAAATGGATATTTTACGGGGGTGCCTTTAGGTAAATACAAACTATATGTTGATCTCTGGGGTCCTCATGGATTTTTCGTGGATTTCGTGGATTTTTCATTTTTGGCCAATCTCGCCCCTGAATAACGTCCTGGTCTAAATGTGAGCATGTTCTAGATTGAGGCGGCTTTTCTCAGTGGATCAAGTAAATACAATATTAACTTTGCCTCATCTTTAAAGAACCTTATAAAAGACCTTGAACTGGTCTTGGTCCTTCCCAAATGACGAGCAATTTGGTCATTTTTGCAAACAGCAGTTCCTGGCATTCTTTTTTTTGTGGAGCACTGTGGCCTCGTGGTCTAGCGTACTTGACTCGAGGTCTTGGTGATATCACAGATTGTGGGTTCGAGACCAGCAGGGATGCTTGTGTCCTTGAGCAAGACACTTTGTCAAAAGTTGCTTCTCTCCACTTGGGAATAAGTGGGTACATGTGAGGGTAGTTATGGCTGTTTTAGATTAGCCTGTGTGCGCTTAACTTACAGCCGGGGCTGTATACTCCCCAGGGAGCTGAGGTTTCAGGAATGATTGATGGGCCTGATGAGCAGGGGTAAAAATGTAACCCTGCGAACCGTGTTGGTTGTGTCTGCTTTACAAATCTACATTGCTGTTTATGATTGAATCACTGGTATTATAGTTCAAAAATTCTAGCTGTGCCAGAAAGGAATGCACTCTGACAGGAAGGTGCCCATCCAGCTTTTGTAAACCAATTTGTAAAATTGTTGTCAAAAAGTGATTTTTTTTTGTCTATGGCCATACATGTATTCATTTCCAGCACCTATAAAAGCAATCAAGGGAAACACATTTAGTGTCCGAAACATAACATTTCTCAGAATTTGTAGACCAGTGCTATCGGTGCGTGAATTTCAGACTCTTATCAAATTCGGGTTCATTGGTAAAGTAGACCCTATTGCACATGCCTAAGTCAAGATGATTAGGAGAGTGGCCGGTCATCACGTGGGTTGAGGGTTTTACCAATAATAGTTAAAACGAGTCCGATTTTCATAGGAGTCTGATTTTCATATGACACCCGTAACTGGTTCAATTTCTATGGAGGCACCGAAAACAAGTCTGGGGACAAAATAGAACTAAAATAACCAGTTAAAAATTTTCATTATTCACACCAAAACAATCGGTGATTCTGTTGAGCTGATTGTAGATTCCAGTGGTCTTAATATGCAAACAAATTATTAACATTGTTACTAATAATAGACCCGATTTCAATAGGCCTAATGATCATTTTAAAGATAGTTATTATCCAGCTGTATTTCATTTCATACCAGGACAGTACTTTGCTTTGCACGAGTTGAATAATAACAGTGGATCAACAAGATATAACCTCCTTTTTAAAAAAATTGTCTCTTATTTGTATTATTTTTTCTGTCTGTGAACGTACGCTCGTACATGTATACTCTTTTGGTTGCGGTTCTAGTCCTGTTAAAAATTATTCTGGGTCTGTTAAACCTTTGTTTGTAGCACGTCAAATTTTATACCTTCGCTATGATGATCCGAGGCGACCCAAAACTTTGACACGTCCACACGGATCATGAGGCCGTTTTGACGTATTTTCAGCCAGTTACAGACATGGTTGCTTGGACCGTGTCTGTTTTCTAAAATCAGAGTGGGATCATTGTTATTCTTAAAAACTCGCCAGACCCTCCCAGCATCCATAGGTCTCATGTTGCATTGTAAAGACAGGTCACGGAAAGAAATTAATTCACAATTACAACAAAGGAGAGGAAGTTAATTAAATTCACAATCCTTAAGGACGTTGCTGTCGGGCTGCTTGACAAATTCGCCTGCAATGGTAGTCTTCCATAAAGGAACCTCTTGTGCCCCACCCATGCAAGAAATATTACAATTGATAATTCTACCAGACTCTTCGAAGGCTTTGAAAAGCTCATAAAAGGGGAAGTCTGTTTAGCCATAGATCTACATGTATTGCTAAAAATATACCAACCAAGATTACAGGGGCCACTGGCTTGGCAAATCCAAAATGCAAAGAAGGCACCCCATTTACCAGGAGTTTTTTTTGTAAATTTAGTCAACCACAGAGTCTGGAACTGCAAATTTTGGCCTTAACATTGAGAGGACCGGTCCCGCCGAAATTGTTGGTACCTCATGGTATGCCTTTTAACATTGTCAGGTTTCAATAGAAATACCCAAATAAATTGCCATCCAGTTCTCTAATAAAATTGTTGGGGCGTGGCATTATGCTCCCAAAATATGACAGTCCTGCACCAAAAAGAGTATTTCATCCAAAGTATTTTTAAATTTTTGTACTTTTGGACGCCAGTCCTCTTCGGGGGCCCTTTGTCAAAATAGATGCCAAGAATTTGGAGTTTATCAGAAGACCAGTTGAAACCCAAAGGCTTATAGAGTACCGAAGTCTGACGTCAGTTGCCGCGGCAATGGTTCCAAACACATGCAGTTTAGAATGTATTCTGGTTCCAAACATTGCATTAATTGACGTCATCACTTCGGTACTCTATTACGGCGATATATCTACTTGCCTAGCAAGAGGCCCTTGGTTTTCTTGATATTGACTTGAGCAAGTTTTTAAGATGGAAAGTACGTCGAATTCAGAGTTAGAGTGATGAAAGGTGACTGGGCTTTCGATCTTGTTTGTTCATTCTTCTGATGCATGGTTATCGCACAGTGAATGGGCGCGTATGTACGCGCTCTCGTCTCGTCTTTTTATTCCATTTATGCACTGAATAAATGAACCTGCTTATTGCGCGCGTAACTTCGAATTGTTGCGTCATTAATGCTGTCATGGGATGGTCGGCAACGACACAGGCGCAGTACAACATTCGCATTGTGTTCAGTTTGCATGCCTTGGATGACCCTAAAATGCGACGGGCTGTTGTGTGTTGCATATATACATCTGGACGCAGGGCAGGCTAGAAACCATTACAGGAAGTGGGGAAATAAAACTTGGAAGAAATATCGAAATTATCTTTAAAATGGCCGCTGCGGCGGCCACAGCGCACTCTATTGCGGTCAACACGAGAAGAAGGTTTGTTACTTGTATGTATTTTACTTTTACTTTTAAGACTTAGTGATTTCACCGTTTTTATGCTAGAACGCATTTGGCTGATTTTTTTTCTTCAGCTGTACAACTCGGGAAATTACATTAAAAAAATCACAAATTATACAACTCATAGGATTTCACACTCAATTCTGTTGTAAATAATATGGAAAGAAGGACTTACTTGACTACCAGGCTTTCCCAGCGGCGTAGCTAGCTAAGGGGAAGGGGCGTAGGTTGGCGCACGCCCACCCCCCCCCCCCCCCAGTCCCCCCTCCCCCCCCCCCCCCCCCCCCACCACGTTAAATTTCGCAAACGCAGAAAATAATAGTATTATAGGTTTACCCGGCCAATTTCACCATGTTTGCATTCATTTTAACGCCTGCCTCCATTCAATTTATATTGAAATTGAATGATCACGCAGATCGTCATTCGACAATAAAAAATAATCATTAAATTTTACTATCCGAGCTTTCTATCGTCTTTTAGCTTCATTCGTGCCTGTACAAGATGTATTCAAATTAAAAGTATCTTATTGTTCATTCAATTTCGTCTGGATCGGCAGTAAGGGAACGCAATGACCAACACAAAAGAGGTTGGGGTTCGGGGGGGGGGGGGGGGGGGGGGGGGGGGGGGGGGGTTCCCTATTGTGGCTCTAAAGGGACATCGGAAATCGTGAATATTGAGTGACGTAGACGATTTCCGATGTCCCTTCAGACCCACCATTGTTCCCTCCGTCCAATATCTTGCTTCATATGCTCTTGTATCCGTTTATATACTGCTGGTGCTGCTGCTGCTACTGTTGCTGCTGCTGCTGCTGCATGCTGCTGTTGCTGCTGCTGCCACCGCCACCAGATGCGGCCTTGGATAATATCTCCCAAAAGCATTCTATTGCATTAAATGTGACGTTCTATTTGGAACAGAGTTTTAGGGGACGTGAACCCGCAATGGCGTCACGATGTGAGTAACTACTCCACTGACTTCACCAAGAAGCCCATAGCCAGCCACGCTGGGCGAGTCAACCTACCCGTACCCGACAATCGCAAGAATAATCCCCATCCATCCCACCTGGCTCACCTGAGGAGACTCTCGAATGAGGTATAAAGTAGGACTAAGCTTGAATGCGATCATGGAGGAAGGAAATGATGCGATAGATAAAGGATCTATCAGGGTACTGATGCTCATGGAGTACCGAAGTGATGATGTCAACGTGCAAATTAAACCAGAACTATTAAAAGCGGTCTTCATACCATGACTTTCAAACCGTGATGGTACGTCTTGGGGTTCGGGTTACGGATTAAGGCTAGGGCTTGGGTTGGGGTTAAATAGGGCTATAGGGTTGGGGGTTAGGGTAAGGGCGCGCGGGCTAGGCTTAGGGCTAGGGCCTTGGCCAGGCCGGGATAGGGATAAGGTTGTCAGGGTTAGGCTTACGGCTAGGGCTAGGTTCAAATTCAATCTCAGTCCTTTTGAAAGAAAATTTCTTGATCCACATGCATGCATGGAGTAGAGGAATTTCACATTAGCCCCTTCTGCGCACTTCCGGGTTGAAAGCGAGAATGTCATCAGTGGCAAACAAAACAATGCTTTTCAGCACATTTATTCATGCATGAATTAATCAGGCCATAAAAGGAAGCGCGGGCGCATGATCAGCATAAAGTTGTTTGCTGTGACATTGAGATCCTCGTTTTCAAACGCGGAATTGCGCAGATCGGCGCTAAACTCGTCGTTGTGGGATTCCTCTATAGCATAACTTAAAGTAGGCCTACTTTTTAAGATGTTGATCATAGGCCTACTTTATATTCTTGATAGCTTTGTCCCACCTTATTGAAACTCATTATTACCCGAATTGATTTCAGTAAAGCGAATTTATACTGTGTCCAAGCCCCCCCCCCCCCCCCCATGTCTGCAGTAAGGGTAAAAGCTAGGGAATTGAAAAATGTTTGACTTGATCTATTGTCATCAGCCCGTCTGCACGGTCAAGACAGTCATCTCGCAGTCAGACGACGGGGGCGCTACACACACCATGATATCTTCCATGAGGACACACTATCCAACCAGGGAGAGCCCATGGTGCATGATCAGATCCACTCGCTTCGGCTGCAATCCAGCCAAAAAGATTGCAGCCGTTGGAATTGGTAACCGTTCTTTTCTCTTTCTTTTGGTGAAAAATAAAACGTCCAAAAGCTTCAGTGGCCTTAAAAAATACAATTGTAGCTTTACCAAGTAGTGAGGATGAATAAAGAAACTCGACTAGGGCCGTTATTTTCCTCTCCCAGTCCGTGACTGAAATATAACTTCATTGTGCCCACTCCATGGACTCGTCACGGTACAACTAGGGCCTACCACCAACCCCACCCATCGGCAATGAGACGTGATCCCTTTCAAAACTGAGACCGCGAGTGTCGTCCGCACCCCACCACGTTGCCTCCCCATGTCTGTTACCCCCCCCCCCCCCCCCCCCGCCCCTTTTACGCATGATGGAGGAAGGTTCACATTTCACGTGACGTTAATGCGACCGAGCGAATTTCGTGACGTCATCAACTGCAGTTTCAATGTGACGCATGCTGCTTCGAGCTTCCCCAGCGAATGTCGAATTCGCTTTTAAATTCGTGTGAAATATTAACCGGCCCATATGCGTAAATCCCGGCAAGATGGAGAGTAGGCCCTATATATTTCAATTTTTTTACCCGATGGCATGGTCCATAGAATCATAACATTTTTAGGCCTACTACCGTTAAAAAACCAGTAACCCCGTTTTTAAACGGAAGCACCAACACGTAGTGTACGCATGTTCATTTTGAACAGCGCCCTCAGGTTCTTCTTACTGGGCCCCAGCCCCTGTTTTGCAGGGGGAATTTCTGGGAGTCACTTTTGGGGTGATTTTCGAAAAAATAATCTTGCTCCATCACCCACCCATCATACACGAACACACTTTTGGGCACGGGATTTACGCCCTGAACCGGCCTTAAAAGTCTCAGACCATGCTGGCCCATTTTCCCACATTTCTTCTCTCCTTACTCTTCTTTCACAGATAAACAATGAATAAATACTGACTTCTCTTACAAATTGAAAACTGCAACTTGGTGTAGTGAAATAATTTCTCTCTGTGTTATTTTCACGTGTTCAAGTACCGACTACTCCCGAGCCCGATGTTGAACCGGAACGACTCCTTCCCGCGTGTCACAAGGTTTGTATTTCCATTTCAGTATCGATACCCTCTAACATTAACAATACTTATATTTTGTGGTCAATAATATAAGACATTCGAACGCAATACATTCCTCCTGTAGACAAGTTAGGGCGGTTTTTTTGCTTTTTTTTGCAGCACACAACCATGATGACAACATCCAGTCCATTCTCGTATGTGCCGCGGCGAAGGAAAATTGCCCCTCATCAGATGAACGGTATGTATTTTGAAAATTGTACATACATTCTTCCCGTAAAGATCAGAGGACTTCCAAATTTTTTTTCCACAGAATTTGAGAAAGACGTTTTAAAAATAAATTGTACAGATCCCGTCATATGGCTTCGTACAATAAAAAGAAGTATGTTATCCAAACTTATTTTCAGTTCTCCGCAGACGCGCATTGCAACTCTGATTTGAATTTAATCGCAAATAAAAAGTGGGTCCTGTCTTGATTGATTTCAGACGAGGGTTTCACGCTGTGCGACCCGCAGCCTGGTGACGCCATCGAAGTGGGCAAGAGTTGCCCCCCGCGTAGACCAAGGCGACGTCACGTGGAAAGCGCGCCGCAAACGACCCTCCAGGTACGGTACGCGTGCTATGACGTCATCCCGACACATTACCGGGGGCCAATTTCACAGAGCTGTTTAACAGTTAGCAGAAAAGTCTTGCTAACTTGCCCAGTTTTTTTGCTAGAACAAAATTGTGCTAAAGCCTGCGCATGCGCGCGTGCATGGAGATTTTTTTTTATTGCGTCAATGCCTTCGGCAAATTATTCCTTGGTTAGCGAGCTCGTATTGCTATAACAGAGGATCCCGGTTAGCACAAAATCGTGTGCTTACCAACCCTGTGAAATTGGCCCACAACGTGAATGATTACAGCACATCAGTGTTGTTTTATACAATGTATATTCATTAAAATGCAATTTCGCAATTCCGAGTTAAGGCCGGTGTCATATGAATATCCGACTCCCATGAAATATTGGCTTGTCTTCCTTATTATTGGTTAAACCCTCTCACGTGACCGGTCACTGTCCCATTTATCTCCACTTAGGCATGCGCAGTAGAACCACTAAGTCGGCTTTTCAGGGAGACGGATATTCATGCTACACCTGTCCATACTTCACGCGAATGCGAAGCGAATTTGACGTCATTAAGCAGCGCGAATATTTGGCGTTGACGTCATAAATTCGCTTCGCATTCGTGTGAACCGGCCTTTAGGATAAAAAATTGTTTAACATAGCCCCTAAATCTTTATCTGGCGTATTTCGCATTGCAACTCTCCCGAAGTCCACGCATTCTGGGCCCAATTTCGTCAGCTTGTTATGCACGAAAGTTTAGCGACCGTAAGCAAAAAGCATAGAAAAAAAAATTATTTCTAATTCTAACTTTTGGACGTGATTTTCGATCCCAAGGGAAAGGAGAAATTTGACATTATGATTTTAAATTAATGATTTTTGGGGGAATCGGGTTGGCGTAGCGGTACTTTCCCTCGCCTTCCACCACTGAGCCAGTTTGAATCCTTCCCACCTCCAAGGCGATTGGGTTCCAGATTCAATTTGCGTTTCCTTCTACCCCGTATTTTAACTGCAAGGAGACCCAACTGCAGTGGCGTATCCAGGTTTTGGGGGAGAGAGAGGCCAAATTGCAAATTTTTGTTTAGAAAGTTACCCCAATTTTCCGGCCTTTATTCCACTTCTCAGCAACACAAACATCTATTAAACACCTCAACAAAATTCAGTTCCCCTGAAATGAATCTTTATATTTCCCGAGGTGTACACATGATTTGTATTAACCTTGGTGGAGATCATCAGTGGGACCCATGGACCAAATACCGAAACTGACTAGCCCATACCTACTTTTATGCACGAACGAGCAGAGTGTTTAGGTGAAATTGACATACCAAATCCGATGATCTGCACCAAATTCTTACTTTTGTTGAGGTGTTTAGATAAATGTCCACAATCGTGTCACTATTTATGACACTGTTCTCGTTCACTGTTGTCTTCTGAAGGTCAGCTGTTTTGATGGGGGTGCCCCACCGGACAACACGCGCACCATCACCGGCCGCAAGAAACGCTCCGTACCCAACATGAAGCTACTGGAAAGAGCTATACTCCCAGTTTGGATGACAAGTGCATTCTAGGGATCACCGATATATTATACAGATCGACAAAGAAATAACTCCTAAAAGCAAATCAGACGAACATCTTTTATTTTTCTCATTATTCGAGCACTTGCCGCTTTAAATATTACTCCCGTGTGGCTTTTAATACAAAGGTCAGGTGTAGTATTGTGTAAATAGTTTATCGAGCCTTAATAAAAAACACCCAAGTTTTGAACCTACAGAACATATCTTATAAAACAAAGTAATTCAAACATTCTCAGCTTGCTACAATAAAGCATAAATGTTATATAAAACAAAATCCATCAAATTCTCTAACATTTAACGCACAATCAGTAATACTGCATACATTTCATTTTTTGTTATTCATTTCCTATGTAATGCAAACAAAAGAAGTTAAAATATGAATACACTCATCGTCGTGACAACAACCATATTGACATTATTGCTGCAGAAAAACAGCAAAAGTACAAAATAATTATAAATTGGAGATCATTTGACATGCATTCGTCAGAATAAATCAGTTAGAATGCTACTGAGCTAAATGTTCCATCATTGACATTGAAATCACACATGCAGTTTTTTAGGCTCAGCACCTAAAAATAACCATTAGTATTGCGCCAAAGTTGTCACAGTCTGTTTTTATTTAAATACTATTTAAAAATAGATTTTTTTTTTTTTTTTAAGGTTTTTGTTCGGGCCGTGGTCCATGGTCCAAAAATGAGAATGCAGAACCGAACACACTTCGATGTCCAATATGGCACACCGTGACATAACCCTATTTTTATGTGACCCAACCCAAAAAAGTTAGTCACAAGTCGTCCGAGTTACTTGTGGGTTACAGGCCCTTAAACATGATTTATAATGTCCATAATTCATCAGGATGTCAAACTGTGTGATATATCAAAATGAGCCAAGTATAACTCTATCCAATGCAAGTCAAAAACTAACAAGTCAAAAAATGGTATCTTAAAATTTGCACCATACCCCATCATCTCTCTAGCAGAGGCTAAGATAACCATCAATGACGGACAGTAATGACCAAAAAGTTCACCTTGCGTATTCTTTGAGGGAGTCCATGAAAAGACCTACGACGAAATGACGTCGCACCCGATACCTTGCTGCATTCGCTCAGCCAAGTAGGGTCGAACACTGGTATCATGGCATCCATTTCCATGCAAACAAGATGAGATCGTGTCAATTTCTGCCAGTTTTTGCAACAAACACCAAGAGTGAGTTTTTCAAACCCATCAGAAACTACAATGGTTTCCTTTAGTTCCCTACGAAGGAAAAACATTCTGAAAATAAGCAGAACGTAGAAAGTACATTTTGATGAAGAAACCCCATAATACGACGTGGTAATCTTTCTGCCTGTCCCCACTTGGCACACATAGAAACACGACGTAATGTCATTTCTTCGTAGGCTCATTCATCAGAACATAAAACAATAACAGCGGACAACAGGGCTGCCCCGAATATTCTCTCGTCAACCGAATATTCGAATATCTTTTTGCCAGTTCCAATATTTCGAGAAAAAAAATATATATATGCGGGTACAGATACAAGTCTGATGCTATTTTATTCGAAAAGTTACATTGCTTAGCGGTGTCAAATGCCACATTTTTGTTGATGGTAACTTTTGTGGATGAAGGTTTACTGTTCGCATCTGAAAAACCCTTGACACACAAAAACGCAGGCTGGAGTTTGGTTTCTTGTTATCAGAACGTTACACGTACCCGTAATGATCTTAATACAACAGGCGTATGCGAAAAAATGTCAATCGGGCGGTCCACAATATCCATCGCCGCCCGTAAAAAACCGGCGTACTTTGCCTGCAACTTTTTACCAGCACGGCATGCAGTTGCAGCCGACGTGTGAAAAACTTGATCGGCGAGTATCGAATATTCGGATATTTGGTCAAACCCAGTTTTAAATAATCGAATACTAAATTAAGCGAATACTAAATTATTCGAAAATGAACGGCCCTAATGGACAATGAGATGATCAAGCCTGACAGGGAATGATTCATCATGTCTCCTTCCTTTCTTGGCGATCTAACCAAACTAACATCACCTTCAGATTTCAGGAGGTGGTCCTCAACAAGATGCTGATCACAATCCCCATGCATCCTGCAATCTGCGCGACTGTCTCCATCATGTCTGTACCCACCTAAGAGCACACAGACCGTTCACGTGAAGTAGATCACAACACATTTTTTTCAAGTGACGTACTCGGCAATACACAAGCTGGCATTCGTTCCGCCAAAACCAAACGAGTTCGTTAGAGCTATTCTTCTCCCTGTATTCAGCAGAGTCCACGGCTGGGCCCGATGCGGTACGTACTTCAAGTCAAACTCCTTGGTAGTTTCGGAGAGATTTATCGTGGGCGGTAGAGTTTTCTAAGGACACAAAGACGATGAGATCATTCTTAGAATGAAGATGATTTACTGACGGGCAAAAGGGCTTTTCCCTGTATGAAACTTTATCAAAAACACAAGTAAATTTCCAAATACTTCCCTTAAATAATTTTGTTTTAATAACACAAACTTATCCGGAGTCTTCTGAATTCCTTTTTTCCATGTTTAACCCATTGAATACGGACGACGGCCATAGCAGCGGTTTGAAAAAGACCACCTGGCCGGTTGTCGTCTATATGCGCATTCCTGGGCATATTCAATCCATTGTAATGCAAACAATAGGCAAATAATGGATTAAGTATGTGCAGGAATGCGCATATAGGCAACAACCAGCCAGGTGTTCTTTTTCAAACCATGGCTATGGCTGTCATGACAAAGGAAACTGGATATAAATGCTGGCCCAATGAGCCCTACTGGCTCGGAACAGATATTACTTTTACTTGAAATGAAGCCCCACTAATCACGAGGAACTGACCGTGTGGCAAGCCATGACGGTGAAGACGGCTTCTAGAGACCCAGCGGCTCCAAGCAGATGGCCAGTCGCTCCCTTGGTTGATGACACGGCTAGGCGATCCCTCTGGATTGAGAAGAGCCTCTTGATGGCTTGGTTCTCTGCTGCATCACCTGACAAAAAGAAAAGAAAAAATGGAATTCAACCTCATCTCCATGGCTTTTGTGTGAATAAAAAACTTTGTTTGAAAGAGCTCCATCTATTTATTACACTCCCATTCAAGAACAATATAGCTGAAACACGAATGGATTGAGTCTGCGCAGGAATGCGCATATAGATGACAACCGGCCAGGTGGTCTTTTTCAACCCGCGGCTATGGCAGTTGCCCATATTTAAGAGGCTAACTTAGACCACTTGGCCTGGTCAACCATGGTTCAACTAAGCAAGATTATTTGGACTTTCAGTTATAGACCACATGAGAAGATTACCCATGAGACGCCCTATCCAAGTAACCGACATACCCAGCGGTGTCGAGGTTCCGTGTGCGTTGATGTATGTAATATCCTCTACTGCTATCCCAGCATCCTTTAGGACTGCCACCATGCATAGCTCCGCCCCCTCGCCATCTTCGGAAGGTGCAGTCATGTGATTCGCATCGCCTTCGAAATACGAACAGTGAAACGTGATAATGCAGCACACTGATTCCCTCGTCTCTTTAAAATATTTCGATTACACACGGAAACTTGACTGGAGGGGATTGAACCTCGGACTCTGGAATTACCGTACCGGTGTTCTACCAACATGGTAGGGTAAAACCTCGTTTAGGTATGCAACCCTATATATTTATATTAACCCCTTGAAGCGACTGATGTCTACAGAAGTCAATGGAAAATTACCACCTGGCCGGATGACAGCTATACACGCATTCTCTGCATTTTCAATCCATTGTTGGGTTGTGGTTTTACGCTTGGCTGCACAAGCCTCTTGTGTCTGTTTTGCTTGGCTGCACAAGCTTGCATGGCACCTCTGCGCCCCATTTTAACACCCAGGATCAAGGGGCTCACAGTGCATTATCATATAATTGTAGTGATACTCACTGCTCGTCTGTCACTGTCCTTTATTCGTAGCTGTTATTTGTCAGTCTTTATCAAATGGTCAGGGAACAAAAGCACTTGCTTCACCCTATGCCTAGTGTTATACATAAACCTCTAATCCATCATGTTAACCCCTTGTGTCCGGCCGCCATTGATGGGTTGCTGGTATGCCAAGAACAGCCTGTGCAGCCAAGCGTAAACACAAACAAAAGTCACCACACTGAATAGAGCGGTCCTATTCGTCGCACTTGCAGTCCCACCCCCACCCCCTTTCGTGTGAATGAAAGCCTTGTTTGAAAAAGCTCCATCTATTCATTACTCTCCCATTCAAGAACAATATAGTTAAAACATGAATGGATTGAGTACATGCAGGAATGCGCATCAAGTGAAAAGAAATGAGTTTTTCTTTTTTCATCTTTCTTGATCAATATCAACGTTTCTGAAAATGAATTATGAAAATATAGATATAATAGAAGCCAAGAAATAAAAAATCCACGAAATCCACACAAAAAATTCACGAAAAATCCACGAGGACCCCAGGTCAACATAAAATTTGTATTGGTCTATATCCACTTTTAAAAGGTAAAAACACCTTTAGGACAACACCTCAGGAATTTCAGATTGCAAAAGAGATTCCTTAAAAAAAATTCTGAAATCCCGACAAAAAATCCTGAAATCATGAAAAATCCTGACAAATCTCACCCCTGTCACATAGAACAGCCCTGTGTGTTTTTTAGTAGCACGACATACTAGGCTATTTTTGTAGAGTGGGTCAGAAATAAGGTCTAATGTGAACACAACCTTCGACATTACCTGACAGACCATAGCCGAGGACCTCAGCAAGAATGGTAGCACCACGAGCTTGAGCGTGGCTATGCTCCTAGGGAGGGAAGCACGGACAGGCTTCAGACATTCAGACCGACGATGATATTTGGGGCATATCATGATATTAACCCCTTGTGTTATTGATGGGGCTGGTATGCCAAGAACTGGGTCCAATTTCATGGAGCTGTCAAGCACAAAAATCTGCTTATAGCATACAAAAATCTTCCCTGGTAAAAACAGGATTAACAACCGAAATTTGATGTGATGTATATTGCTTGTGATTGGTACTTTGCTGTTTTTTGCTTAGCATGAAATTCACATGAAGTTTAGGCAGGTGACTTTTTTAATAAGCAAGAATTTTGGTGCTAAGCAAATTTGTGTGCTTAACAGCTTTGTGAAATTGGACCCTGGGGCCAATTTCATAAAGCTGTTAAGCACACAAATTTGCTTAGCATGCAAATGCTTCCATGATAAAAACTGGATTACCAACCAGATTTCCATGTGTGGAATATTGCTTTTGACTGGCATTCAGCTGTTGTTTGCTTAGCATGAAAATTACATGGACTTTTGGCTGGTAACCTGTTTTTATTAAGCAAGACATTTTCATGCTAAGCAAATGTTTGTGCTTATTACAGCTCTATGAAATTGGCCCCTGTGCAGCCAAGCGTAATGCAAACAATAGGCACCACACTGAATAGAGTGGTCCTATTCATCGCACTTGGAGCCCCATTTGTATGAATGAAAGCTTTGTTTGAAAAAGCTCCATCTATTCATTACACTCCCATTCAAGAACAATGTAGTTGAAACATGAATGGATTGGGTATGTGCAGGAATGCACATCTAGATGACAACCGGTCAGGTTGTCGTCCTCATTAATGATTGAAGGAGGCATGCAACAGGTCTTTTTTATGACATCGACACATGTAGGACAGTGTTTACATATTACGATAAATTTCCATGGCACTTTGTAACAATACCGAGTAATACTTGCAACAGTTTGGCTTTTAAAATAAGACATGGTTAAAAGTGTTATACTGGATTGCATGGTTCTTTTAAGAATGTGGTACTGAATGAATTTACTGCGAGATACCTCCAAGACTACGAGTGCAGCGCCCTCGGACATCACAAAGCCGTCGCGGTCTTTATCAAACGGTCTGGAGGAAGACGTTGGCTCCTCATTGAAATGAGTACTCAGGGCTCTAGCTCTACAGAGGATGACAAAAGCTGGAATACATGATGCAATCCCACCAACAAAAAATATCAACATTTTCACAAAATAAAGAATTGATTTATTTAGTTTTTCTTCTAAATTGAATTAAATTAAATCAAATCATTGATCTAAATCAGAATTAAAATCAAACCTCCTGCAACCCTCTCTTTAACCCACTGAGTACGGTTATTTATAGTGAGGCACCGGGGTGCCGCGGCAGCCTGTGCAGCCAAGCAAAACAAGAGGTTTGTGCAGCCAAGCGGAACATACACAATAATCCAACAATGATTAAAAATGCAGAAAATGGCGTGTATTAGACGTCATCCGGCCTGGTGGCAATTTTTGTATTTGCGGCATTTGCCGTCATCCGGCTTCAAAGGGTTAAGGGTCAGTTACTCACCTTGCGAATCCGGCGATGGCAAGTGGGCTAATGCAAGCTTCAGTTCCTCCAGCGATCATCACATCGGCGTCTCCGTTTCTGATAAACCGTGAGGCATCACCAATGGAATGAGCACCGGTCGTGCAGGCTGTGGACACCGCGTGATTGGGACCCTAGAAAGCATACACGTGCACAGTAGTCATTGATAACAATTATATTAACCCTCCTGTTCTCAAGGCCAAAATGGAGCCAACTACCCTATATATCAAAACCTATCAAGTGACAGGTTGAAACACACACAAACTGTGAGAGTTGGTGGGTAGAGTTTTTTGATAGGCTGTGATAGTTATAATCATAGGAGGGTTAAAACCCTTACATCCTACATCATTTTTCCGACATGTAACCTGAATCCTCCAATATCCTCCGATTCCAAAATCCTTCAATTTCTGTTACTGGGGACCACTGCCTGAATCCTGCAAAATCCTCCAGTGGGTTTTGGATCAACACCCCAGTAACCTCAATCCTCCAAAATCCTCCAGCATCAGATTAGGCCCGATGACCTGGATCCTCCATTTTCCTCCAGAGGCAAAAAATCTGCTAATGCCCTCATTCCTGCAAAATCCTCCGATGCTCCAACTTCCAAAGACCCTCAATCCTCAAAATTCCTCCATCTGGCGCAGAGGATTTCGGAAGATTTGGGAAGGTTCGATTCATAAAAGAATGTGCCATAGGTATACTTCAGTGTTGGTTTTTGACAGGTTGAGGACACTTCCTTGTAAAATGCCTAGGGGGTTAGAGTTAATGTTGCTTCGTTTTATACCCCCCCCCCCCCACATAATAAAATTTCTAAATAAAACTTAAATGTGGCACATCTCACCTTGAATTTATACCTCATACTAATATGTCCTGCCGCCATGTTGGTTAGAATACGAGGCACAAAATAGGGACTGACCTTCCTGTAGCCCTGCGGAAATTGAAACAGATGAAGTAGTCCAGGTCAAAGGTTATTCGGGATAAAATTGCTGACATAATGTCACGTGAATGCCCATTCTGATTAAATTTAACTTGAACACACGTGTGCGTGTTGTGCAACTACCTTACGCGTTCATATGCCACGTTAGTTATCCCGAATGACCCGTGACCCATGTCATTGTGCACATGCGCAGTTGAAATACCGAACTGGCTTATTACGGGTTGTAGGCTTTGTTTAAAGCTGCTCATTCAAGTCAACAGGTTGGTTGGATGGTTGGTTGGTTGGCTGTAGATTGGTCAGTCGGTTGGTTAGTTTATTGGCATCTGTTGGTCGGTTTAATCATTGGTTGGTTGGTTGGTTGATGGGTTAGTCAGTTGTTTGTTTGATAGGTTAGTAGGTTGGTTGATCAGTCGGTTGGTCAATTGGCTGTTGGTTGGTTGGTTGGTTGGTTGGTTGGTTGGTTGGTTGGTTGGTTGGTTGGTTGGTTGGTTGGTTGGTTGGTTGGTTGGTTGGTTGGTTGGTTGGTTGGTTGGTTGGTTGGTTGGTTGGTTGGTTGGTTGGTTGGTTGGTTGGTTGGTTGGTTGGTTGGTTGGTTGGTTGGTTGGTTGGTTGGTTGGTTGGTTGGTTGGTTGGTTGGTTGGTTGGTTGGTTGGTTGGTTGGTTGGTTGGTTGGTTGGTTGGTTGGTTGGTTGGTTGGTTGGTTGGTTGGTTGGTTGGTTGGTTGGTTGGTTGGTTGGTTTTTTGTAGTGGATGTCAATTATGTTTTACTTGATTCTGCAGCGTTATTCCTGTGTTGACGATATCCTGTAGCCCAACTATTCCCATACCCACCGCCACACCCTGCAGAAAAGAAAAGAGTAAACTTTCTATACATAAGAACGAGGACTTTAACAAGCATCAACCACATGGAATAAATCTTTTTACCTGCAAAAAACCAAAACAAACCAAGAAACGAATAAAAAGTTGGGGAACAGAACTGGTTTGCAACTGTTATGCATAAACTAACAAAAATAATATCATTTTCAAAGTGAACAAA